>JADGIP010000830.1:0-11021 GCA_016618355.2 Astraeus odoratus | reverse complement strand
GGCTTGTGAACATTTGACATTGGCCTGATATTCTGACAAGCACTCACTGATGAGGGCTACTGTAGTGGCAATAACAGGCAGTACAGCAGTGAAGTTGATAGGCTGGATAGGCAAGACCATCATAAGGCTGTCAGAGACCAAGAAGATTTAAACACCAACAGTACTCTGCAGCTTGTAGCAAGAGACAAACAATGCCATAATACTGTTAACTATGTTGTCAAACATGCTCTTAGCCATGACCCTTACAAATATACCATGTACCATAACCACTCCATTGCACCTCCAACTATACATAACCTAGACAGACAAGATGTTTAGTACTCATCCACCTACCACTTGCACAGAATCTCTAACAAAGGTTTGACCTGAAACTGTAGTGGTGGTCATGGTGGATAGCAAACTTGCAATGGACCCATTTTCATAATACCCTCCTAGTACATGCTATGATTGATCTTGTTGAATACATATCATGCTGGTCATGGTACAAGCAGGTTTAAGGATTAACCTGGAGGGCTGAATACTGCGACCACATACGATTACACACCACTAAGTACTTGAAGACTGCCCAAAGGGTTGTCTCATATTGACCTCATTGACTACTCATCGTGCCAACATTTCGCGATCGCAGGTTCATGCAACGCATAATGTACTATAAAGAGCAGCTCGTCGTAACGGTAGATTAACTTGTCAAGTCGCTCACACACTCCCAGACACCTTGCAAATTTTCTTTCCACAACGTCACCTTACCATCACCGCAACTTACTGCTAGGACATTCCCGGCCAGGCTCCACGATACTCGCCAGACAACATCCGGAAATTTTCCTGCTGCTGCCGCAGAACTAGTCGACGTTGATGAAGCCGATGCATCTAGGGCTGTCTTCACCCACTGAGATGTAGGGGAATCTTTTGTCCAGATAAGCACCGTCTTGTCCTATTATAGATGGGATCAATCACATCTGACGGAGTGTGAAGGGTAGCAATATTTACCTGAGAGGCCGTAGCAATGTAGCTTCTGGGAAGACCAATATTGGGGGCCCATGCCACATCGCGTACCCAGTCAGTGTGGCCTTCAAGGGTCTCTTCTTCCCCCCAGGACTGCGTATCCTCACGGAAACACCATATCTTGACAAGGTTATCACATCCGGCACTAACGAATCGTTTGAAGGCTGTAGGTTGATGAGCACCAGGTTGTTGTGGGTGGATGAGCGAACCGGGCTGGGTAGCGGGAGCCCACGAGACAGCATTGCAACCGATAGCATGAGCGGTAAAGATGTCTGCACTCCATTGACCGTCGTCTGCAGTGAAGAGGGTGGTTAAACATATATTTTTTGATGGTGCAAAACTGACAGACCTTTGAAAGTAAGAACCGAGACCTTGCCGTCCGAAGACGCACAAGCCAGGATGGCCCCGAGTTCGTGAGGAGCCCATGAGATGGAGTTCACTAAGAGAAGTCAGATGACGATGGTGATAGAGAAGAACCACCTACCTGATGCGGTGTGGAGAGTGTGTTCCTCTATCTTAGTCCATGTGCCTGATGCACCTCCCTGTGTCTGCTCCTTCCATATGAAGACCTTGCCGTCGTAGGAACAAGACGCGAGGATGTTGCCGAACTTTGGATGTGCCCATGCAACTTGCCAGACGGGACCAGTATGGCTAACATGGGGTCAGTAATAGTGAAATGCGAGACCACCTCGAGGCCAACCCTTTCAACGTATGGCCAGCCGACTTGGATGGGCTGCCATTGACGACATCGAATATCTTGACTGTCCTATCGGAAGAGCAGGTGGCCAGACGTTTTCCGTAGTAGTCCATCTGGGCATCGTGCTTAAATGTAACTGTCATAAGCCGCGATACGTTCAGCCATTTGAAACTGGCATACGATCATATCTTC
Organism: Astraeus odoratus; assembly: GCA_016618355.2. Lineage (NCBI taxonomy): Eukaryota > Fungi > Basidiomycota > Agaricomycetes > Boletales > Astraeaceae > Astraeus > Astraeus odoratus. Next base: position 9,130 of record JADGIP010000830.1, on the reverse strand, counting down.
ATGCGCGGTCTCGATGGGGACCACATCTGACGCAGTTGCGGACGGCTTCATGAATGAAATAGATCAGAATCTGTGTTCGCGGACAGAAATCTGGACATGCCATTTGGGTATTATGAGTTTCGCTCGCGAGCAGCACGTTAGGAGGAGGAAACTTTCGGTGTGAGTTGACGTGTTCAAGTTTGTTCTCCGGTCGGAGTTCGGAATTGCCTATAATATCCTGGCCACCAACCAACACGATGTTCTGCACACTCCTCGACGTCCACGTCGCTGATGGAAACATATCGATATCCGCATTTCGGCGCCGTGGTCTATGTCGCGAAATTCGGGGGCGTCAAGAACGCCGAGGAAATAAGGTCTCGTATCATTAAGGCAGCATCCCTCGTCGGTCCAGATGGTGATAGCGAGCGAGAGGCAGTCAACTTTGCATTCATCGAGGCAAAGCTCGTTAGTCTCACACCCCGCTTTCCTCCCTTGAACAGCGCATTTACCCTCCGATTCCCAAGATAACGAGCGCTCTGCACCTCGAGACTGCAGTCTACCAAGCTTTGTTATCGGCGGCTCAGGGGTCGTTGCGCACTAAAACGGTCCATTCAGAAATCATCTGGGCATTAAATCCGACGAACAATGTCAGAGTATCACAGGAATCTCATTTAATCTATTCTGATATCATTTTTCTAGATATCGGAAGCCATCAAGCTCTTTGGTGTATCGAGCAAGACAACGGACTTGATCCTTGTGCACGTAGCAACTTCGGATACAGACGCGGTGGAGAAGAACATGGTTGATGTTGTTGAGGGTGATCTTGTGCGCGTGTCGACAATTCCTGAGACAACGAGCTGGTCGGATGTCAAAAAGGTGCGTGTCGCATCTGCGAGGCGCTGGACATCCGTCTGACGTTGTCTATAGTACTACAAGCTCAACGGTGATCTGGCGCTGAAGGAAGCAGCTGGGGATAAAGGACGGCAAAGGACCATTATCGATAATGTCGTCGTCAGCACTGTGGCAATGAAATCCGTCATGGCTTGATCCATAGCCCCGTGATGAGCATAGCCGGCATGGACTGAGTGGATTGTACTTCGATCTGATTGCCCAATGTTAACAAAGTAAGTTAGTGATGTATCATAGACCCCAGAGCGATGCGTACTCGATGGTGCCAAGGATGGCCCTCCTATATATACCCGTCCCCTTTCAAATTCGTCCCACCAAGTCACTTCACTCCTTTACCCCAAGTATGTCCCCTGTCCCTACTGCTGGCCCCTCCACGTCTACCCCTTCCTCTCCTTCGGACATTTCTACTCTCCAAGCAACCTACTCAAATACGTCGCCCGCGATTGTGAACACGAGCGGCTTCATTCTTTTCGTCTTCATCCTGTTACTCTTGGTCTACTTCTGTTGTCGTAGCATGCGATCCGTTGTTGCAAAGATCGGAAAGCTCCAGAAGCTAATCTCTGGGCGTGACCACCCTACAAGCCCAGGGAAAACTGGGGGGAAGTCGCGTGTGAGCGCCGTGGACATATCCCCGCCCCGTCTCTTGTCATCCACCAACGCCCCGTTCCACCCGTGCTTCGTCGAGCCTCACTCGATAGATGCTTCTTGCAATGAAGAAACGCTTGTCACGACGAGTAACACAGACTTCGACACGTCGAAGGATATTGAGATGCGGGGCACGGGCGATACCAGCGCGTCTGATAGGGAGGTGGGATACGAAGTGCTCTGTTGTATGTTCGTGTCTGATAAACTTGGGCCAGACGGCCGTTGAAAACGATCGAACGGGATCATGCACATGCATGGAGGAGAACGAGGTATGGTTCGGTCGTTGGCAATGACAGCTACTAACCTACCGTCAGGCTGGCGAAGTGCACCTGGACGCGCGAGGTTTTCTATCATGCCCAACGTCAGACGAGGTAAGCTCATCGAACGCGATATTTGTTCGTCGCATTTAGCTTAATCTTGTCAGCCCCGTGTCGATGAGATCAATAACGATACAAATACGCCTTCACGACTTGATGACAGTATGAACGCGTCAATGGATGGCCAAGCGGATAGAGATACGGATGGGAGCCATGGTTTCTCCACTGAATTTGTACGTGTGTCCAGTTATCCGTGCCGCAATCGCGGTATTCCTCCGTCGACACCGTGGAGATCCTCTCTTCCTGCCAAGACCTCCTCTGCACGGGCTGGTGCTATCAGTCCAGTTCTCCGTCCATGTCTGCGTTCTACCGAACGCGTACTGGACCGCCCACCTACAGATCCCTGCTTCCGCCCCTCGTCCTATGCTCGCTGTCCTTTACCCGATACCAGCACACCTGGTCGAGCCCCACCAATCACGGACGACGCCCACGATGCGGCAGATGTTCCACAGGTTTCCGTAGGAGGTAACAATGCCTCACCATCCCCCTGTAGTCCTCGTCTGAGGTTCGACGGACAAATCAGCCAGGATAAGTCGAGCGTACCCTCGGAGGCGGCGCAAGCACGGCACAGCAAATCGGTTGATGACGCGCTCGATGCAGAAACCAGAACAGGTAGCATCGAAAGCGACCACAGGGACAACCACGACGGGAAGAATATGATGGCCACTATCCTGGGAGAGCTGCAGACCAAGTGTGGCCGACGTTTGACGCCATCCTTTGTGTATTCCAGCGATGGGGACAGTGATTATGCCGGCGACGATAACCGCAGCTCTGACGCTGCTGCAGGCGAACGCCCATTATCATCCCCTCCTGTTACTCCGATGGACTGCACAACGTTGAACGGTTCCAGTACCCATCCATCTATCCTTTCTACGCCCGATGCGATTGCTAGCTCTCTGACGTGTGCTTCGATGTGTCCCTTACCTTTGGAATACGATAGCAGCAAAGAGGATATTGTTATCGCTCCTGAGGCGGGGCCGTGCACTGGTTCAGACCCATGCGTTCATTCTCACCGTCGCACGGACGCTGTGCACATCAGCTGCTTAGAAGAACTCCACTATATTGGGCGTGAGGACCCCCTCGACGACCCATTCAAATCCCCCAGCTCGGTGAACGATCCTTCCACCGAGAATACCAAGTGGGCGCCAGTCGACGGAATGATCATCATCAAGGTGTTCATTCCAGAGACAGATGACATATGGAAAATTCGGGTCCCTCAGGATATTACCCTGCAGCAGCTCACGTCCAAGATTCTATCTAAGCTCGGTTTCCACGCTGCCTTCAGCGGGAGTTGTTTCGACAACCCCGAGTATTACTTCCACACTAACGAAGACTTCCGTCGTTGGATTGTCAATCACACACGAAATGGACGGAACCTGCCTATCGTCGCCCACATCGTTGACCCTCCTCCGCCTTCAAGCCGGTTTCCAGCGAGGGCCTGCCCTGCGACAGGCGCTAGCGTTCCAGCGCCTGCGCATACACCCCACCACTCCTTTGATGCGCATAATATCTCCGGTGTTCTCTGCCCCTTCAACTGCCTTGGACTATAAACATACACGACTAGAGGTCTAATTGACCATGCCATTTACGCCAGGGATTCTCGCCTCTTTTCACGTCTATCTCCACCATTTCGTTTCTCCGCGGACCATCCAGCACCGCCCACATTGTATATAACTGCATTCCGACAGCACCGCTGCATGCTTCTAGCGTATGCAGACTTGGACTCTCTCAGCACAGCATCTTACAAAGTCACTACCCATTTGTATCTTAAAGCGGACTCGTCACCACTCCTCTACAGGCTGCGGTTGCCAACGCTGCGCATACTGCATATGCTTCATATCATACCCAGCGTTAGTCCCAGCCGTTGCATGCATTGTAGCATCCATCACTTCCAGTATTATCGCCCCGACACCGAGTCTCCCGTCTCCCTGTACCACACTGTCTTTTTATCACATTACTCCTTGGACTATCATACATCTTGTATCGGATCTGGGGGACCACACTGTACACATCGTATGCATTTGTATCATTCGCGAACACACTGGACAGGTTGGTCACTTGGCTTGTAATCTTTCTGTAATAGGCATGTACATGTATATTCATAGCCTTGTCCATCTCTGCTGCCATGATAGTGGTTAATCACGCCTTCACGTGCATCAATAACATCATACGTTTTCCCGCTCACTACCATTTCCAATGACGGGAGACTCCACATCGTCGAACCACGGACCTGATATATCGATCTCCCACCGCCATGACACAGGTCGAGTTTCTCGTCGGTGATCTAAATATGAATATCGGCTGACAAACTGCATTACGTCCCTGCGTCCCTTCTTCATCCGTTTCAAGTCTGTATTACACTTCTCTGCGTTGACTAGATGCCCGTGACGCAGCCTGCGAAAAAAACGGTCATTGGGCGGTGGTACGATTTCGAGCCCATGGGTAAAAGTAGTGTCGAGTACTGCGTCCCAGCTTGCACAATCGACGAGCTTCGTGACGGTTTCTACGCGGGTAAATTATCAACGAGAGCTTCAACTGAGAACCCGCTGAAGAGTGCGATGGACACAATAAATATCGAGCTGGGGCAGGAAACCGTTGGAATCATAATGCCAGCGAAGCCGTTGACCCATTTGTGCACTTACGTAGAGCAGCATGGTCATGGGGTGCGAGCCAGTCCAGTGGGGATGCATTATCTCGAGGTCTCTGTGTTCCGTGTGGGTGTCTATGCATCCTTTGTTGTCCTGCGCGTGAGTCGTCGTCGTCGTCGCCGTCGAGGTAGATGCGCAGACAGTAAGACAAGTGAGCGTCGGGCCGGGATGTGGAGATAATCTGATACCAAACCGAGACCGTGGGACAACAAGTTTGACAAGCCAATCTGGATCTGCCCTGTGTGGGAGGGGTCAGTTTCATACAAAACAACCATCCAGGGTGCATATCGAGCCCCCCCACGTCTTCCTTCTCCAGATCCCATTCTTCGTGCTTGTTCTTTTTTTTCTTTTTCTTTCCTTTTCCCCCCCAAGCAGCATGTCTCTCGCCCCAGAACCAGTCCGTCGCCGGCGACACTCAGGATCAATCGCACCACAAGCACTCGATCGTGTCAGACAACAGCTATCTTCCGATGAAGAAATGGAAAGCGCAATCGTCCCCCCTCCGCGTCCAAAATCTACCCCCGTCGACGAGCGGCCCCTGCGCGAGGTTGCAACACCCAGCCCGGAGAGACCAACGCGCCCCCTTCCTGCCTCTAAGGCGCGCAAAACGGCCGGGTCGTCCAACAGCGCGATCCTGCAAAACCCTTCCATGTTACCTGTCCAGGCTCACGTCCCAAGGGGCGGCCCAGCGTCCTCCCAGCGCAGGCTGTACGTGATATTGGAGCAGGCATGCCTGGAAGCATACCGAGTCACCAGTGGAAAGGGGAAGAGCGGAAGAGAGGGCGACGTCAAGTACACCCTCCTGAACTGCGACGACCACCAAGGAATCCTTGCAAAGACCGGCCGGGACATCGCGGACGCTCGTCCGGATATCACGCATCAGGTGCGTAATGGAAATTTTCGACGAAGCTAGGGCCTAATAATACTTATTTGAATTGCATAGTGTCTGTTGACTCTTTTGGACTCGCCCCTCAACAAGGCGGGGCGGCTGCAAGTGTATATCCATACCGCAAAAGGCGTTCTCATCGAGGTCAATCCCCACGTGAGAATACCACGCACGTTCAAGCGATTCAGTGGCCTCATGGGTATGTGGATCGCATCCATCGAATAACGGTGCCTGAGCGTTGCTCCAGTCCAGCTTCTCCATAAGCTCTCCATACGTGGCGTCAATGGGCCAGAAAAACTACTAAAAGTGATCAAGGTATGCAATCTTAATTTTGGGTTTGCAGTGCCTAATAAGTCCCAGAATCCCGTAACGGACCACCTCCCTGTAAACACGATTAAATTGAGTAAGTCCGATGACTCGCCGTCTGGCGATGCTTCTGATGTGCTTTTCCAAGCGCTCTCTGGTGACGCCCCTACTGTCCGCCTGTCAAAATATTTGCCCACGCTGCCTGAGACGCACTCCATTGCCGTCTTCGTAGGCGCTATGGCGCGTGGACGGGACGACTTCGCCGACCACGTAGTGGACAGCAAGATCAGTGTTAGTGACTACCCGCTCAGTGCTTCGGTCGCTTGTGGGAAGGTACGTACCTTCGATGTTCCCGACTAAGCCTTGGTCCCATTGACGTTCCCGCCCAAAAAGTTTTGCTGCGCTGTCGAGGAACTCTGGGACATTGTATAAGAGGTCGGTACGCATTCTTTCGGTCCCGTCGGCCTCCGACGGTGTACTGCACAAAATTGGATTTGTGTTTCCTTGCATATCCTGCACTCCCACCATTGCATTTCAACCTGCATTAAATTATTGCATGTTGTATTCACTCTAGGCGGAAAACACCCAAGCCCCCTCGCATTAGATGCATGACTCAACTCGTGCATCTGGGCTCTGGAAATAATGATGCGATCTCTTTCTTTATCTACATGGACGTGTACGTGTATACAGAGAAAATTGCTTGTGTGTGTTGGTTGTCGGATGTTCAGTTCCTGGCAGAGTACATAATCTAGACGAATGAGGTATGTGTACCCTTGTTCTTTGCGGATTAGGACCCCGGGGAAGTTGCCACATGTCTGTGAATCTAAACTGTGCACATAATTCTGGTTCGCCTGCCCTTCCAAGGCCAGCAACCTTACCTGAGTCCCCTAGAAGAGGTAAGGACGATGCGGTGACGTGCCAGAATCACATGTTCGAGTTACTACGTTTACCCCTATGACAAGCAGACCCTTTTACTAGGGGAAACACGTGATAAAGGCATGTAGATTGCATTGCATATGCTGAACAGAAATGACTACAATACAGTATGTAGACAACAGGGTAACAAGTACATTTGTGATCGTGGGCATGTGTACATCAACTGGAGTCGATCCACGTTGTGGCACAGCCAAGGTAAGCCTCGTAATGTTACATACAAACATGCACATGGTCGAAGACAATAAACCGGAACCCGGAACATGCATCAAGCATCCACTAGGGCAGACGCGTAAGGTAGAAAAGGAAGTTTCCAACACCGGTGACGAAGCGCCGAAGTTCAACCTAGGGGACGCTGTCAGCTCGCACCACGAAGTCTAAGCAACCAATGATATACCTGCGTGGGTGATTGTGGTGTGGAGAGGAACCACGCTTCTCTCCGGTCAATACTTTCGATGCTGCGATAAAACCACTATTAAATCGATGATTGTTGGGCGTCGACTGGGAACTAACCTATATGCATCATCGTGCGGACGGTAAACTAATTTCCACCGCTCCCCTTGTGCTCCGTAAAGTGCAGAGACCTTACCGCCTTCAGTGCACACGCTGGCCCCATCGACAGCCATGAGATATTTGCTGCCGTCGGGTTCTACAGTTGCTTCCCACTTGAAGCAAAGGGCAAGTGTCAGCCTGATAGTTTCTTTTAAAAAGGACGAGTTTTGCTCACAACTGAACCTTGTGGAGGGGAGTCGGGATGTACGACGATGACCGGCTTTGTGGCGGAGTTGGTTTTGAGGTCAACGCCTATGGCATATTCAGGCTCGAAGACAGGGATGATCGTGTACTTGTTCGGACGAACAGACATGATGCTAGAGACGAGGGCGTTGGACGACTTTGATGGGTGTTCAGTGGTGGAAGGACATTCCAGTTGGAACGGGTTAGGTATTTATTACGAAAGTACGCAGACGCCCAACCGGGGAAGTTACGTTGAACTGGTGGGGATCTGATGGGAGTTTGGGCCTCACAGGGAGAGGCGAATTGGCCTCAAAGAAACTTAACGGCACACACTGCCGGGCATCAAGAGGAAGGCTGGACACTACCGAGTAACCTGCATTGCGTCGGAGTTAGCGTCACTGCGCGGACGCAATGCTAAGTATCAAGATTCCATGGTAGCAAGACATACACAAAACCCCGCAGTTAACCGATCAAAATACGGAATCCTGGAAGCGAGATTTATGCCGGAAACCAGGAGAATGAAGCAATATGTAGAGGGTTTTCAGCACTGGTGGTTCTCGAAGATTCGGAAGGACCTTGGCGGTGAATGGCAGTTTTGCCTGCGTGCGTTGTACCCGCCAGAGATGAGATCTGTGGGCCCGGATGTCGTTGAAGGTCGCGGGGAGGCTGACGCTGGCGTCACTTTGTTGTCATTTCCTCGGACCTTTCCCGAGGCGCCAATGGCGCGCCGCGGTCGTACAGTGTCTTTCACATTGGCCCAACACCTCTCGGCTTGCATCATAGACTCTAATTAGTATAATTCTGCATCTTGAATTCAACAAATGCCCCTGATTATGTAAGGAGTCACTTTTGGGCGAGACACCAAGACATTAGGATATTGCGCCAAAATGCTACCTCTGACAAAGAAACAAATACAGGAAAAGCAGTGACATGCTTCTGGGGACCAAGTAGACATCTCTTTCTATCATCTAGACAATCAAAATGACTCAGGAATGGCTGTTACTGAGTTTATCTTTGATCAGTCTTCAGCAGAAAACAGTGACTGATGTGAGATACCTTGATTATGATATCACCCACATCCTGGATGCTGTAGAAAGCCACAGACATTGGTCTTTGTTAGAATTCTGGCTCTGACTATGACAAAGGACCACAAATGAGGGAACCAAGTTCAAACATGATGAGGGTACATCCAGTAGACTATGAGTATTTAACCATCTTGTACCACAATCACATGTAACAGTTAATGAGTGTCTTGATGTAATATATCAGAGAGCCTTGTGAATGTTTGACATCAGCCTGCTGTTCTGACAGTCTTCCTATCTGGTCTTGCACCAGGACATGCTGACTTTGATCTATATGACCAAGTGAAAGGAATGTACCACATTTTGAATGAATAAGGTCTGTTCTGCAAGCAGTGAGACCTGCACACTCTCATGTGAAGGGGAGCAAGAGCTGGTGGAGGGTCATTTCAATTGATCTGCACCAATCCTTAATGGATTGCTGCATGCAAAAGATGCTTGCAAATCAGCAAGATTGCAAACAGAGAAACCATAGATTCCATTAAGGCAATAGTTTAGTAATTACATCTCAGTAATCATTACCCCTATGTAACAAGTAAGGGGACAATCCCCTAGGATCAGTAAGCTAAGGGGTAACCCCCTTGACACTAGAGGGGAAAGGAGCTTAGGAGTAGTCCCCTAGGTACTGTATAT
>JADGIP010000829.1:0-11022 GCA_016618355.2 Astraeus odoratus | reverse complement strand
TGTCAGTGTATGAAATGAAGTACTCCCTCTTGGCTATCTATTGGTCCATGGGTCAAGGGATATGGATAAGATCTGATCAAATGGCAGCTGTTTCAAAATGATGTCTCATCTGGACAGTTTTTTGACTTTAAGTTTTGGTTACATATATTGGTTCCTACCATGCTGTAATATGATTACATGCACTTTGTAAGGGCCCTATTATGTCACCTTTATATACCTGAGTGTGAAGCAACACATATCAAGCTTGCTATTCCATGATTATTTCCCCATCATTACCAATAAAACCAATCTCCCCCTCTTGGAGAAAAAACATCATTTCTCTCCTATTTTTTGGTCTTTAATGTAGCAAGATTGCTTTCCAAACTGGCCTGGGGAAGTCTACAGTGTTCCAGGTTCATTACATAATTCAGCCATACTTACAGATTGCTTGATGACTTTGGGTTGTGTTGCTGTTGCTGCTCTGTGGATTTGTTATCCATTTCTTTTATGAAGTAATGTGTTGCTTTGAGATGACAATATTTATTGTTTTTCAATACTTACCAGCCACTCATGCCATAACTATTGCACATTGCTCTTGTTTGCTAGTGAGAAAGAGGTATGAGTTTAATGTGGTTAAGGTGCTCACTCTCAGTGTGTATGAAAGTTCTATCACAACCTCCACATAGTTGCTTCAGGGTTGCAGGGATCATCACTTGGTGACCAACAGAGAATCTCTGAAAAAAAATGGTGAGCCTGAAGTGGGGGCCCTATGAACAATGCAGGAGTAGATGCACTAAGCCCAACCCTTCCTCCCTCCTTCACCATCAGTGGGTCCTCCCATTGTGAATGCTTGCTAACTTGCCATTGCAAATTGCTATGAACTAATGCTATAAACTTTAATTGCATTGTCCCTCAACACTTTCTGATAGGATGTCACAACTGTGCAAACCCCAGTTGCTATCCTGCCCCCATTCCATGTTACTCCACCCCCACTCCTTATCCCAGTCCAGCTATCCCATTCATGTTTCTTTTGGTTAGTCTTCTTTCTTGTCTTGTACATTAACCTTTATGTTGTACACTATGTACACTGCCACTTGACAGTGGACACCTCCTGGTCCATACCCCATTCCTGTTCCCATTCCATTAATCAGCTTTACCATTACTTACAAATCATTGCATTGCTTTTCATTGTACTTAGTAATCTTTTGCTTACCACCCAGACTGGGCTCCACTCATACTTATCCCACCCCAGTATTTAAGCTCTGTACTTAGGATACTCTGTCCTTTAGTTCAGATATCAACTAAGGTTCATAACCAAAGTTCCCTGCTCTCACCCTGACCCTCTGAAGACTGGAACCTGCACAAGGACACAGTGCAAGCTCTGTTGCTGAGGTCAAACAGTCTTACTCCTGACCCCCTCTGCTCCCCTGTACACTTCTGCCTTGTCCTGGTTCTGGACTGGCCTTTGACCAGAACTTCTGCCCCTAGTACCCTCTTGCTCATACCTTAACATAGGATGGTTAAGGTGGGAGAGAGACAGGTTTAGAATTACCATATATGGTCCAAGTCAGCTGCATGTGAGAACAGTGAATAAAAGTGGTAGATGATCAGTCACCACATGGACTAATAGTTGCATGGCATCCTGGTATTGGTGTCCCTTCATGGGCACTAACATATTTGGAAGATACACTGTAATTCATGACACAGTGACTAGGGACTATAATCCCCACACTGGAAGGAGACTTGTATGGGCATGTTACAAAGTTGTCCTTCCTATCAAAGTGCATAAAGATTGACTGCTTACCATTGGTGCATTACATTCCATGTAGGGACAGTCCAGGTCAGCAGGTTAGTAGCCATGTAAGCAGGCCTCAGGGCCTGCAACTGCAAGCTACCCAGCATGCAAGCTGTGGATGGGGCCACAAATCCAGCCTAGCAGCACTTAAGCAGGGCCAGTGAGTATCCTAGCAAGCAGTAGTGGACATGGTACAACAAAGAGAACAACACACCAGGAAGAGTGCAGAGTATATTATTGGTAACCATGACATGTGAACATAGTGGTAATCAAAGTGAGACATGAACATTGAAGGATAGGAAGAAAAGCCATTAAATATGGGCTTTTTGGAACAGAGGGCACTCAGATATGTGGTCAAAAATAAAGATGAACAGGTTAATGGACCACATAGATTCCAACACCCACCACATCAGCAGCTCATAGTTTTCTTCTCTTTTCATCAATACTCTAAGTCCACTTGCATATTTCAGCCATCAACAGTGATTTTGAATGCTTTCAATTGCCTCAATGAGGCCAATTCAGCTCTTGGGCCTAGTGTGAGTGGACTGATTGCATGTGGGAAAAGTGTGGAAGGTCAGAGTTCCAATATTAAAACTTAAGGGAGGATGAGGCAGAGTCATTTCAGCATCATGGTCACTCAATAGCAGCAGTATACATGACAATCAACAAGGCAAACTATCCTATCTGGAGACTGCACAAAAAAAATCTTTGTAGACTATTTTTTCACCTCAGCAGGTTTCTCCGCAGTAGATGCTGCTATGGAGGCTGCTTGGGCAGCATGGGCCTTTGCTGCACAAGACATACACCTAGGGCAGTCCTTGGCCAAGTGGCCAGGAAACTCACAGAAGATGCAGAGAGCATTTTTAATATGATGGAGACATTCCATGGTAGTCAGCTTCCCACCTTTTCTCGAGATGTGTGAAAGGTCAGGCATGGAGGTGTCAGAGGAGGTTTTAGGGGTGGAGGAAGATGGTCACTGCAGGTTCTTCCCTTTGCCAGCAGAGAAGGAGTTGGTGGCAGAGGTGCCAGACTGCTTGGAGGATCCTCTAGAAGAGGACTGTTTGATGAGGAGGGCTGCAGATTGGTTTTGGTTTGGTGGGTGATCTCTGACTTGCACTCCCAGTAGCACATGTTGATGCCTTGGACCATGGTGCATATGTCAGTGAGGCAGGCTGGTTTTCCTATGCAGGCAATCTCATCCTTCATGCAGTCAGGCAATCCATTGTAGAACATGTGATTGAGGGCACCTTCACCATAGCCATGGACTTGGGTGGCAAGACAGCTAAACTCAACAATATATTTATTGATGTGGCTGTCATCCTTCATCAACAAATTATCAAGTTGGTGTTCAGCACTGCCAACAGAGTCATGGGGACCAAAGTTCATAGTGAGCTCTATTACAAACTCAGAGTAGTCATCAGCCCAGGTGGGTTCAGTGCCAGGGATGGCATTGAGTAGGCCAGGCTCAAACAAGGCAAGAGAAATGCCCTTGAAGAAGGAGAGGGCAAAACCAACCTTCCACATGTCCAAGCAGAAGACCTGTGGCCTGTCATGGAAGTTGAGTTTGCATCAAATGAGGAACTCAGAGTTTCTTGGGGTCCACACCATTGAAGGTGTCTGGCCCATGGGCTTTGGTGTGTGTGGCACCTGAATCTTCTGGTCTGTGCCTGGTAGCATGGAAGAGATGGGTAATGGCATTGGTAAGCATGAGAAGGGGGTCATATTCAACAGGCAGGTCTGGTGCACCACTGTTATTTTCATTGTTGTCATTGTCTGGATCATCAGGCCCTCCAGCATCTGGGCCATTACCTCCAGGGCCATCAGGAGTTTTGTAGTAGTCTTCTTCATCTTCCCTGTCAGCCTGATTTCTTATATCTAGTTCATGATGGGGCATTGAATGTTCCACATGTAGGGTTGTTGGAGACAAATAACATGTGGTTGACAATCAGATGTGGAGGGGATCTGGTAAGAACCAAATAAATAGTGATTGGCATCCTTGTGCTTGGTCTGGGCACAAGCATGTAGGCATATTTGCATTGTATGTGTGGGCATAGCAGCAGTGAACTCACACAAGTGTGAGTTTGAATATACTGTCAAATCTGGTTACTCTGGATGAACTCTGAAGGTTAGTATGGTAGTGCACTAGATGGAGAGTGCATGGAGAAAGCTTCAGAAAGTATGGAGATAAGGGAATTGAGTTCAACATATGTGTTGCTCCCTCATGTAAGTCCTGCCTTCATATTTCAGAGAGGCAGAGTAATGGAGAGAGAAGAGGGAGACTAGCTCCCAAGCTTAGAGGGTCATATGAAGAGAGGAGCAGATTCAGTCAATATTCAAACTGAGGAGTTACTATGAGTACAGGATGGCTTATATATGGATGAACAGAGGATTCACAGAAATAGAAAGGAAGGGTCAGAATATCCATACAAATTGTAACTGAGGTGAAAAGGACTATATCATATGCAGAAGAAATTTTCAAGGAACAACAGGCATAGAAAATGAATCACAGGAGAGCAGGCTTGTCATGTCAGAAATATTTTCAAAGGGCACAGCCAGGGGCACAAAATAAGACAACCAACACTAATGAAGAAGAAAAGGTCTGAAAGGCATAATCAAGACTAGAAAGAAATGGAGGAGACAGAACAAGAGAGAGGAGACAGAGCACATATGAAAATTGGTTAAGTCCCTTCTTTGTAGTGCATGGCTACAGAGATCATTGGATGGCATTGGAATCACATGGCAGAAAACAGAACATGGCACTATCTGTGCCTGAATGAGAGATTTTGTCCCACTGGCTTGGCTGTGTTGCATTGAGGTCATGATGGAGTGATCAGCCAGAAGCATTTAAGAAGTTTTCTTAGTCAAGTAACAATGGTCCTATACAGTGGCTGGGCTATATTTAGTAATTACAATGTTTGTTTACAGATTTTGGATGCATTGTGATCACATGCAGGCTACAGCATGATGCATGGGGGGTTCCTCAACTCAAATGCACCAGATGTTGTAGTGACAATTTACACAACATATTTCAAAGTCCACTGATTATGTAAGTCATGTGTAGTCACTACAATGGATGGGTATGAGACTATGGAAAGCCATCCTGTGGATGCATGAGAAGTCAGATGCAGGCTCCATCTATTACCTTGGTGATTGACTCTACTCTACCCACTGGGATGGCACCTCCCCTCTAGGAGAACACTTACCAAGCTCCACACCATCATATGCCACATGCATGTGATAGATACCCCCATTCCTGAAAAACTTCAGACCATAGCCCTCTTAGGATCACTCCCAAAGACTCCATAGTGACAGATCTTCATCTCCACTTTCATCAACTCAGTAGAACCAGACAAACTCACTGTTGATCATGTCAAGCCACAAGTTACATTGGTGGAATCATTCATCCACCCTGGAGAAGGCTCAGAGTCTGCCCACAAAATGACAGCTATTGTCATCAAGAAAGGAAAGCTCTACTTTGATTACCATAGAGAAAATGATGCCCATGTCACAAAGGACTGTAGGGACTACAAGCTGTTCCTCCAAAAAATGAAAAACAGGCAATGGAGGAAGGGAGGAATTAAGAGCACAGAGAGCAAAAGATTGCCCAAACCCTGGAAACAATCCTGTTGTAGCTACTGTGTCTAGGTTCCTGGAAATTTGCATTCAGGTTTACTTGACATCCAATGCATCTAAATGCCAGCAGGAAATCATCAACTCTGAGCTGTATGCCATTGGAATGGGAACCATGGTCCTCTGGAGCACTCTGAACAGAAAAATCTACAAGCTCAATGTCTAAAACACTTGTCCCAGATTTCCAACTTACCCTGATGTCTGCAAGTTCATCCTAGGTTCTAGCTTCAAAGTGTGTAACCTTGCGATAGCCAAGTACATTATCAGAATTGAAGTCCATCATGATCAGCAATCCTGGAGCATCACCCTATCCTAATCACAGTACATCTCCACTGTCCTAGAACACACTAGCATGAAATCCTGCAAACCCATCTACACTTCTCTGGCCCACAACTCAAAACTAGTGTCTGGAAACACAGAACCTGATTAACTTATGCATGAGATAGAGATTAAAGGAAAAAAGGTATACTACCACACTGTCATAGGATCCCTTATGTATGCCATGCTAGGCACTCACCCTGACCTCACCCATGCAGTGGGAGTACTAAATTGATTCAGTGCAACCTGACCTCTGCTCACTAGGAAGGAGAAAAATAGGTACTCCAGTACCTGCAGGCAACAAAGGACATGGATCTTGTCTATGATGGCTTGGACATAAGCATGGACATGGATTTCCATGGCTACTCTGACTCAGACTGGTCTGTGGACCCAGAAACCTTATGCTCAATGTCAGGGTATATCTTCATCACAAACCATGAAGCCATATTATGGTCAAGTAAAAGACAGTCAATGGTTGTCCTTTCCAGCACAGAAACAAGGTATATTGGACTTAGCACTACAGGCCAACATCTCCGGTGACTCTGGACTTTCTTTGAGAAAGTAGGTCAACCTCAATGAGCTGCCACAGAATTCCTATGTGAGAATCAAGCTGCAATCATCCCATCCAAGGACCCCCAATTCCAAGCCTACATTAAACACATTCAGTGCAAGTATCACCATATCTGTGATGATTTGTCCAAAAGAGAATCTTCAGTATGATGTCTCCACCTCAGACATGGTGGGAGTGTCAAGACCCAACCTCTGATGTCCCCAAAGCCCTCCCATATCCTCCTATTCCTCTGCCTGTTCCACACTATCTCTAGACACCCATACATCTCCTAACCACTTCAGAGATGCTACACAACCTTGGATAAGTGCTCCAAAGACAATATGCACTATGCCACCATTGTTCCATAATATCCTTTTGCTCCTTAGCTAGACCTGTCTTGTATATACATCATACCTTAGATGGAGTTAAACCTCAGTTATTCCTGCATCACAGCCAGGGGTTGACATGTGTCAAGTCTAGGGTTGAGAACTGATATGCTGGCAATATTTGACAGAACTTGCATTGTGTCCTTGCACAGGTTCCAGTCTAAGGCAGAGAGGGAACAGAGATGATGTACTCAAGGGAACTTAGTTGATTTCTGAACTGAAGTATGTACAGCAAGTAAGTATGGGTTTATATACTACATGGAATATAAAATACCAGAATGCAGAAAATAATATGGCCAGAGGATTACTAACAGTATTACCAAGAGGAATGGAGACACAGTAAGGATTTGTAAGTAGAATGTAACAAGTCAGAAAGTAGAATGGATGCACAGTAAGTAAGAATGTATCCAGGATGTGGATGGAAGCACAAATGAAGCATAGCATAGCACAGGTAAAGTAAAAGTAACAGAAAAGGTATATGTTCAAACAAGGACAGAATAACACACAGAAGACCAGCATATTGTGACTAGAGTGGATAATTGACCAGGATATGACAACATGTAGTAATACTATATACTAAATGTACCTTGGTGGGCATTATTGCCCATCTACTAGATTCAACAAGTGCATCAGCACTACAGTGTCCCCCATACATGAGGAGTTTGTCCACTCTTACATGTCTATCAAAGTGTCAGTCCTGAACACTGTCAAGTCCACTTGGGTAACTAAGGTATGTAGTACAATATTTCCACTGCATCTATCAGATCTCATGCTCAGATAACAGTTGACAAATATCTTCAACAATCTACTGGCACTTGCTTCACCCAAACATCAAGACCTCCACTCAGAAATCAATTGGTATTTTGCCACAGATGTTGAACATGACAATGACCCTATTAATGGCAGAATGAGCAGCAGGAGAATATATCCAGCATTATCATGCATGGTGATAGATTATCTATCCAAGATACACCTGCCATCTTTTCCCTCCAAAATATTTGTTAAACATTATCACAGCAGCATCAATTAATGTCAAATGACTTTTTAGTCATGGCCAGCTACTCTTGTCACATACTCACTCCTGCTTGCCCTCACAGTCCACCCATGCCCTGCTGTGCCTTGGGTTTTGGAGCCATCTTGGCTACATAAACAATGGAGACACCATCAAAGTTAGCAAGCTTCCTGATTCAATGGTAAAGATGTGGATGTTTTGGAGGCCATTATGATAGACTAGTTACAATTACTATCACATGTCAGACTGCATCTACTTGTAATGATTTCCAATTAACACATTGTGTACTTGTTTGCATCAGGAATTTATCCTCGTGTGTGGGTTGAGTGAGTTGGTTGGGCTCATGTATGGAGGTCATAGGAATACCATGCTGATTTGGCATGTTCATGAATAATTTAAGCAGCATTCACTCTTTCCCTAAGTTGAGTACCCTTGTAACCCATGGTCAGACCAGTAGTAATATTTTGGAAAATTGTGCTTCATCTTTGTTAACCACTGTCCAATGAAAATAATATCCCTATAAGATAGCTACATTGTCTAATCTTATAAAATGTGTTGAAATTTGTTTGACATAATTGGATATTATGAAACTGTGGCAATATTTGTAAATTTGTCCCTACCAGTTGTAATTTACCTACAACATCTATCCTTGTGGAATGCAGCTTAAACTGATTTGATGTTTTGTTTTGCAAGTGACAATAATTATATTTGTTGGCTGCAATTTTATTGAATTGGCTATAATATCGGACTTAGGTTTTTCCTGATGAAAAACTAACCTTGGAATTTCCCTGTGTAATCATCTGCCGCTCAAATGAGAAGCAGGGGCTCATGTTCAGACCATAGACCCATGTCTAGAAGCACTTGAAGGCTTTGATGCTGACTGTGTTCGGCTTGGACTAGTACTCACGTGATGACTAACCATTGTCGGAAAAATCTTATCTTTATTGCAATGACATACTCTTTCAAAACTATTACATACAACGAGATTATGATAAGAGTTCCATTGGATGGTGGAGTTTGAAGGGTGACGGCAACGTTGCAGGTATTACTATGCCGATTAATGCCCCTTGTTTGCAATGACGTTAACGGCGATTACAAAGAGTACTTGACTAATTTAGTCGCGCGGTTTTTTGGCATTAGCTCGGCCCAGCTCATGTTCGGGATATAGCCCCACGCTTTATTTCGAGGCTAACTATATTTGACATGGTCTATCTACGTGATTCCTTGTTTGACACAGTGGACGTAAGTAAGTATGAGTTCTTGCATCTTTGGTCATCAACGTACATGATTACTAGACTTGATCCGCCCGGGTTCATGCTTCCCACGCCTCAAGCACTGGGATTGGACTATAAACCAAATTTTATCTGTGACTTGCATTGGTACAACATTTGGTTCAACCCTGAATATTGAAAGCCCTGTCAGGCTCGTCGGGAGTCTACTAGCTGTAGTTGACATAGACTTCTTAATTTAATTTTTGCTTAGAGCATTCATTTGATTCTGTGTATTCATAGGATGGCCCTGATTCCAAGTATGAACAAAGGTTACTCTGGCATTTAGGTGTGCGTCTGATGCCTCTCAGTTTCACCTCTCCGATTGTACAGTCATTGTCTCAATCCAACAACATGGGGAGCCGCCTAGTCCTTGGGTGGTTCGAGTAAAACTTCCAGCACGTTAAAAATATACTCCTATCAGGGTAAGCTTAGTAATCCGCTGTCATGTAGGCCAAGGTGGTTCTTACATGCGGTGATAAGGTTCAGGTAATGGACCTATGCATTCCTGATATGGGCCAGGACTTCATAACGTCGTTGGACCTAGCCGTTTGCGAATGAATGGCACAGGCCCCTATATATAGTATTCACGTACGGCCTCTGGCCACCACATGTACTTGGCACTTCTTACAATCTTGAAGCTATGGTTGGTACGGTACCATTCATAGCTTCAAGATTATCATGGAGGACAGTACACTATCATGCTATATCTCTCTTATCATTGCTACTACTTTGATTAGATTGCCGTTTTCCTGGTTCCTCCATTCTCTCAAGGTAGGATCCCACTCCTGTTTATTTCCCATATGGGGTGACTTTGAGTATGGCGCTTTTAGCTCAGTCACATACAGACTGCTGGGCGCCTGGGGTTTTTGGGTTACTGGACTGCCTTTAAGTTCTTCGTCAGTGGTCAGCAGTATCTACGGGAAGTGTTACAGTATATTTAATTTTCTCTTCTCACTCGAATGCCGACTCGGAGACTGACTCATTACATGACCCTCCCTTTCTGTAGCCGCACGAAGTAGTATTAGAGTGCCCGCCTGTATTCTGTTCCGGCAGTTTTCGCAATCTAGTTTCCGCCATCTTGGCCTTATTGTGCGAGTTGTAACTCGTCCACCTTTTGAGTATAACAGGAAGGTTATAACCAAGTGGGTCATCCAGCCCCTGTGCAGATTATGCTGACCAAATCTGGAATTATATATGCAACACATAGTACAAACCCCACCCATTCGAAGTCTTAACAGAGGGCATCTAGAGGATATGGCAATTTGACGATAAACGGACTGTCCAGTCATCAGTTTCAGATACACGGGTGTAAAAAGAAGCCCTGGTATTTGGACCATACGTCGAAGCCCTACCGCCTGGGTGACAAGGAAGTCTTCGAGTATATTCAGCGCCAGGTGATAGAAGCCACGGACTTGCCGAAAGCCCGGCCCATGAGATGGGCATCGCGGCACCCAGTATGTCGAGGGTTTAGTCGCTGCAGTGCGCTCTGGGCTAGGTATAGCATACGAACGTCATAGTGATCATAGGAAGCACGGAAAGCGAGCTATGCACTTACCGGCTTAGTATCCATTAAAATGGAAGCGGCAGGCTGAACGAGCTTAGCCGTGGAGTCAGCGTCACTGAAAATTTGCAGTAGTCAATGGCTTAACATGTATTTTTAAAGACAGCTGTCCACGACCGATGGTGATCAGATCTTATAGTCAGAGTCGATGAGAAAGGGCTTTCCAGTAGAAAAGACATGGAACACGCTTACCTGCGATTCTGCGGAGTTTGCCGACGGTCATCCTCGCTTCGGTGACGCCGTACCTGCGTGTTAAACCCGAGCCAGTGGATGGCACCCGTAACATAGCAGATCCAGTGCTCCGGCAACTCCTTCAGCTCGGTGCCTTCACTGTGGCCGTCCTCGAATACCCCTCTCATGCAAATCGATTGCTAGATCGCAACTGAAGCCGTCATGGTCTCTGAAATCGTTACGTCTGATTCTGGGCGATGTTGCCTACGCTGTATCCGTCTGGCCTTGGTTTGTGTTTCTATAACTGCGAACGCGTGAGTCATATGCATATCCCTACTTTCTCGGCTAC
>JADGIP010000828.1:0-11029 GCA_016618355.2 Astraeus odoratus | reverse complement strand
TCAGCCTGTTCCATACGGCAAATCGAATGAAAATGCCTGAACGACCCCGGGCGGAAGTCATTTCGTAGTCGGCAAATACAACTGTCCTTCATCGAGTTGCACAGGCATCATCTTTCTATAGCCGTTCCCCAGTCAACATCATTGCATACCAAGCAGTTCTCTGTTCGCATCCCATTCCAAGCAATGCTTCCATACAGAAATCTATTAGTAACATACGGAAGTCGATGGCTGAAGCAGCGCAGCGGCTGCGTCATGTACTGCACAGGTTGTATCTTTCATCATCCAACAATCTCAGGCTTATCTGTCCGTGCATTACGTTTACGCACATATACGAGATTCCCGTTTTGGGCTTGAAACCGCTGCAGATTATACCATTGTTAGAGACTCTTCAAGAGGGGTCAAGTTTATCAAATACCTCGATAGCTGACCCTAACACCGCAGCAGATAGGTTGACAGCGAAGTTAGACAAAGTGCATTACTTCCGGTGCGAACTGCCGCACAACGAATATGAGAGGATCGTATCCGACTTCACTATTATGGCTCATGCTGGTCCAGGTGGTGTGTGGGTATACATCTTGTAATGAATCATCGTGGTATAGCTGAAATTATCTTACTCGGCATCGTGGCTTGCTTAAGCGCTCAGCTGTCTCGAGGTACTTGTGTCCTTAGACGGTGCCTGACGCGGACCATACACAGAGTTGCACCAGGCACGCACGAATATTCCATTGGACCCCATCATTGGCCGCCTGAGGTAGTCTGTCCTCTCTCATGCATGCGATCATCTCGTCGATTTCTTGAATAACAAGAGACCTCGTATCATTTCGTGAGGTAGACTTGGAAGAAGGCGAGTGCATATTAGATTTACATGCGGTAGCATGGAAAACCCGTTGACAAGGGAGAAACCTCCCGTTATGGTATAGTCTGGGAGCACTAGCAGTACAGCTTGGTAGTGGGGTCGAGAGCGTAGTTGTTCCTAAGGCTACATGTGGTCTACACTAGGTGCACTCTTGCTGTGAGGGGTTGCTGTATCGTGTGTGGTTGTGACAAGAAAAGTCACTTTAGGCTACTGCCGGTCCACTGAACCGGATCATACCGGTCGGTACCCTGTGTCCTGCAATGAGGACCGCACATTGTATCAATTCATCGGGAATATAAGTACTTAAGTAGCGATCGGATGTGCCAACTACTCTTTCTTTGGTGCACCAACCATCGATTGTTTTTTCCAATTTGCGCTCTGAAACGTCTGGAAGCGACACATGTCACGAATTACCTTCCAACACATTACACAACGCACCAGTGATCTCGGCCGCCTCGTCAGACATCATGTGGAGCCCATTTCGCTGGGCGGCGATACCTGCGTATATCGGGGCACTCTGCGTCACAATAGAATGAACGTCATCCTCAGACGTCGTCGGTTCCTGTTGCGGCCTCAGGAAGATCGGCTCGATGTCATATGTGTAGGCGACGGCTCTCCTTACAGTTGGTTTTCAGCTGACTCGGGAATAATCCTTATCAAGGAAGCCTTTCGTGAACCTTACATCTGGTCTCTACTTCATCATCCCAATATACATCCACTTCTGGGGGTGACTACGTGCTTGGAAGACACCGTTATTTCGGTAGCAGAGTGGATGGTGAACGGGAACGCAAACGATTATATAAAGAACCAGCGAGGCGATCCTACCAACATAGTAAGCTCCAACATGGTTGTCCCTGTTTGCGCGCTATTTAAAACTTGCATCTAAGCTCCTTGGAGTCGCTCGGGCACTGCATTATCTCCACACCCATCCTAATGGTCCCATATTTCACGGGAACGTGAAGGCTGTGCGTGTTCTGACCCGATTTCGGTTCTCGGATTGACGCACACTACAGAAAAATGTCCTTATTTCTGGAGATGGACATGCCTTACTCACTGGATTCACCTGTTCCTCCCTCATCTCTTCTGACCTGGCAATTGTATCTCCAGTCCATGGTGCTCTGAGATGGATGGCACCGGAAGGTATAGAAGAGGATCCAAGCCCATCCACCGAGAAAGATGTATGGGCGTTCGGAATGACAGTGATGGTTCGTTCTCCATGTTCGTTTACCTTCCTTTCGCTTACAACGTCGCCCCTATACAGGAAATTTTTACTGGGAAACCACCGTTTTGGGATGCTAGCTCGCGCAATGATATCATGCTACGCGTCATGCGGGGACAATTGCCCGAGCGCCAGGCTGGTATGACTGATGCATGGTGGAAATTGTGCACATCATGTTGGGACTCTGAGCCGTCGTCACGTCCCGATATGTTAACTGTAAAAGAAGCAATTGAAGCAGTACGTCAGCAAAGTACCTGTATATTTCGGATATTGATCAAATCTCACAGATGATTACTTAGGTCCTTGGGACTAAAGCCGCAGTTCATTAGAACGACTCAGTGATATGGCTGACGTCACCCGTGTTTTATTGAGGGTATTCCATATCAACCCAAGCCTTCGGAACAAGTCACAAGCTATTTTAGAACCACCTGCAACTCTGTCTCCTAGCCGGTATAGGACCTGGTATTCGTTCAGCCTCTCTCGCTCTTGTCTGCATGGTGCCCGGCTATTGTTCTCCGCAGGAGTCTCCGATCGAGCTACTGAATCTTGCAGGGGTTCATCCCCGATCGGACCTGGGTGACAACAATGACAAGTCCGGCCCTGCTACGCATTTTTATGGCAGCTCTGTTCACATATCTTCGACGCGCATTCTTCGCGCTGTGCTACCAATGCCAAATATCGTATCTTTGAATGTTTTCCCTCAACACGGTGTTCTCATTCCTTCAATAGAATGCGCTATGTATCACCAACCAAGTGCTTGAATGGTGTCTCTGAGGAGGACCCTAGATCTCGTCGGTGCTCGATGCGAGATGGAGATGAGCGTGTTCTACCTTGTGTATATCCCGTCTAGCCCTTTCATTCAAAGCCCTATAGCTGCACCACCGTCACGTCGAGCATGCTTTGTTGCGTTATTAACTTATATGTACCTATGTAAATACTTGAGTCCATTTGTGCCTATTTGATCCAATATTTCCACGCGTTACTTGCAGTCCCGAATCCGACCGCACTACGTACAATCTTGAAAGTCATGGTCAACGCTTGTGAATGCGAATGTTCAACATTCAGACGCCAAGGACGACGTTCCTATATGTATCCCATACCGACTCGGACCCGCCTGTTACACGAAGTATCTAGGCGACAGCGAACATGTCTGCGGTATAAAAGAGTAGTTATTCCCAAGCTATCAAGCGGTCAATCACCCTGGCACATCTTCTCTCCCGAAAAATAGCGAGAGACACTAAAATGCGATCCCACTAGCCTGGGCGCTTGTTCTTCCGGGTGCTACATAACCAACCATCCTAGGACCTACCAGAATGAATGCGCTCGACATCCTACAACCATCTAAGTGGGCACTTGAACCAGAAGAGACGACATTTGCCAACCATGGATGGAGCAACAAGGATATGGACCCGGTTCCTCCGCGTTTGCGGACTTGGACGTATGTCATTCGTTTGAAGGTCGTATCAGGGCTGCCTCCTTCCCTCACTCACGTACCTCTTAAGGACGTGGAACTATGTGCGTCAGTCCTTGTCAACTGTCGTGAACGCAGCGTTTAAACTGCAGACAAGGTAACGTATTGGGTCTCCGATGCTACTAATCTGGCAGTTTGGGAGCTTGCCAGCTCAATGTTGGCCATCGGTCTGTCATGGTATGTATTGTGGTTATTCGCGCGGTTATGACGCAGGCTTCAATTCCTTGCATTCTTTTCCATGATGAAGGCGCCAGGCGCTGCCGTGCATCGCAGCGGGCTATGTCATTATTTCGATGGTCATGGTCATGACCGGAACAATTGGTGCCCGATTGCATGTAGCGTTTCCGGTCTTGAACAGATCGTCCTTCGGATTCTGGTTTAGCTATTTCACAGTGTTTAGCCGTGTTATCCTCTCGATGTTCTGGTTCGGAATTCAGGTATGAATACGACCGAAATGCAGTGGTAGGAAGTTTTTCTTAGGATTCCTCTAGACATTCAACGGTTCGCAAGCCGTTTACCAGGCGAGCACAGACCAAGAGTATTTCTCTTAACAAGTTTTTTGATATTTGACATCCAGATGCTCAAGGCCATCTGGCCGTCGATCGCTAACCTCCCAAACCATCTTCCTGAAAACGCAAATATCACTAGCTCCGGTACACATCCAAAGCCTTGACTTCCACCAAGCTAATTGCATGCCTGTCTTCAGGGCTGCTTTGCTACTTTCTCTACTGGCTCATCCAGTTCCCCTTTATGCTCCTTTCACCGCACAAAATCAGATGGCTCTTTCTGGTCAAGGGCATCATCGTACCCGTTGCTTGGTTGGCGATGATGATATGGGCATTCGCACGTGTCCCGCCTTCGAGTGGACTTTTTGCTCAACATGCTACTGTATCTGGTAGTCAATTCTCCTGGAGTTGGTTAAGTGCCATGAACGGTGCTCTTGGCATTTATGCGAGTCTTTCCGTGAATATACCAGACTTTACAGTGAGTCATTATAGTGTCACACGTGGTTAGCCTGATGTTCCCCTGGAAACCAAGCGTTACGCGAAGAACGAGCAAGCGTAAGCAAGTTGCATCATCCATCGAGGACCGAATCTCAACGTCCTTCAATCAATTCGTACAGCCCCTGGTTATACCGATCGTTTTCACACTCTGCAGTTTCGCAGGCATCGCGGTTACTAGTGCTGGCATCCAACTGTATGGCGAAGTCCTTTGGGACCCCATGCTGCTTATCGACCGCTGGGACAACCGCGCGGCTGCGTTCTTTGCTTCTTTTACGTTCGCCCTAACCACTATTGGAACTAATATCAGCGCCAACTCGCTCAGCGCTGGGAATGACATGACCGTGTTGCTACCAAAGGTAAAGAGTATGCCGCGTGTTGTCGGATCTCATGCGTGGGTGCTGACGACTCCGGAAGTACATCAACATTCGCCGGGGCCAGGTAATCTGTGCGATTGTTGGCGGATGGGCGCTCTGTCCATGGGAAATCTTGGCTAGGTATGGCGGGCTACCCGCAGCGGGAGATATGTGTGGGCAGCCTAACTATTTTTCTCTAGTGCCCAAGGGTTCCTGAGCTTTATGAATGGATATACCATTTTCCTTGGCCCCTTCGCGGGCATCATGATCACAGATGTGTGTCCCTGCCGCACCTTGTTGTTTTCGTTCCCTTCCCTCATATATGTTCCCCCTTGCCTATTGTGGTTAGTTTTGGTTGGTCCACAAGGGTAAAGTCGACGTTCCTGCGATGTACAACCCCAATGGTCGATACCGCTATACCGGCGGATTCGTGAGTCTCTTTGGTCTTCTGCTATTCACCTATAGCAAACCGTCTTGTTCTCCGCAAATCCTGATGTGCACGAAAGAATTGGCGCGCTGTTCTCGCTATGGTCCTCACGGTCGGGCCAACGATGCCGGGACTCATCAGCTCCATCAATCCAGCGGTCAAGATCGGCAATCTCGCACACCTGTTCGACATCGCATGGATGTACGGGGTAAGTAGATAATCTAATGTTCCTGTAGAGCGCGACATCAACGTTCCGGTATTTGTGTGCTGATTGTTTTCAAGTTCGTGGTCTCGTGCGTGGTGTACTACGTCGCTTCTACCCTGTTCCCCGCAAAGGAGACATACGTTGATAAACTGATCTCCGCTGACGACGTTGCGCCCATGGGGGCGCCGTACGGGGAAGGTGGTAGTGCCTCGCACACGGGTACGCTTGAATCTGGAAAGGACGCAGAGAAGACGCAGGGTATAAAAGTTGGGGGTACGTAGGGTCCAGAAGTGGACCGTTTTGGAATATATAAGCTTTAAGAGGGCGTATACGTTTGCATGCAAGACAACCAAATACATATGATAATACTTGTCACAATGGCGCATATATCCATAGATGTACGGTGCCATCTACGAGCACACTACAATGCGCTGCTGTGGCCATGCAAGTCTGTTCGTTCATCCGCCTCCAGTTTGCGCCAACGTCAATACAGTGATAGGAGTGGCTGCTCGATGGAGGGATTTACAGACCTGGGTCTCATGGTGCTGGGACATGCAAGTCAAAAATAAAAAACAACTGCCCGCTGGCTGGATTGAACAACCGACCTCACCATTACGAGTGGCGCGCTCTACCACTGAGCTAAGCGGGCACGCACAAGCGACCACACTCAGATGCTATTGCATCCCAGGGTGGACATAAGACTCAAAAAAGCGAAAACACTATGATTAGTCTTGCTACGCGCTACGCTAGTTATAAGTTGCTGAACAACCTCAGGCCCATCAAGTAGACCTATAACGTTCCTTCTTCATATGCTGCCATCGTGCATCTAATAAAATAAAGAGGGAGACCGGAACCTTAAGAATAACTATGGACCGAGTCTCTACAGTTCGTCGTGGCCGTAGTATGGCTCGTCGTCGTCCTCCGGTGCCCCCGACCCGGCGCCTCCGTCTGCATACAGCTTGCTCGTGATCGGGCTCACAACAGCCTGGATCTCCGCCAGCTTTTCCTCCAGGTCGTCCGTGCCCGCCGTCTGCCCGTTCTCCTCGATCCACTCCGTCGCCTCCTTAATCGTTGCGAGCAGCGTCTTCTTGTCGTCATCGCTCAGCTTGCCACCCAACCCGGACTGGTCACCCAGCTGCGACTTGAGGCCATACACGAACGACGAGAGCGAGTTCAGCGCCTCGATGCGCCTGCGGTTTGCATCGTCCTCAGACGCGAACTCCTCGGCTTCGCGCACCATGCGCTCGATGTCCTCCTTCGAGAGACGACCCTTCTCGTTAGTGATCGTGATCGACTCCGATTTGCCACTATAGCAGGAAGTGCAGTGAGCAACTGGACCTCCGCGAGGGGAATAAAAAGGCACTCACGTTCCCTTGTCGGCGGCGGCTACCTTCATGATACCGTTCGCATCGATCTCGAACGTGACCTCAATCTGAGGCACGCCACGAGGAGCAGGGGGAATACCCGACAGCTCAAACTTGCCGAGCAAGTTGTTGTCCTTCGTCAACGCACGCTCACCCTCGAACACCTGGATTAGGACGGTGGGCTGGTTGTCGGCCGCCGTGGAGAAGGTCTGGCTCTTGCGCGTGGGGATGACCGTGTTACGGGGGATGAGTTTGGTGAAGACACCGCCGGTGGTCTCGATACCGAGGGTAAGCGGGCAGACATCAACAAGAACGACATCCTCCGTGCCCTGTTCTCCAGAGAGAATACCACCCTGGACGGCAGCACCATATGCGACAGCCTCATCGGGGTTGATACCCTTGGAAGGCTCTTTACCAAAGTAGTCCTTGAGCATCTGTTGGATCTTGGGAATACGGGTCGAGCCACCGACGAGCACGACCTATGCATAAAAGGTAAGCCAATCAGCGATACCACACCGCGCGATCACCCACCTCGTCGATGTCCTCCTTCTTGACGTTGGCATCCTTGAGAACCTGCTCGACGGGCTTCATGGTCTTGCGGAACAAGTCCATGTTCAGCTCCTCGAACTTGGCGCGGGTAAGCGTCTCCGAAAAGTCGTTGCCGTCCTCGAACGACTCGATCTCGATGCGGGTCGACTGCTGGCTGGACAGAGTGCGCTTCGCTTTCTCGACCTCGCGCTTCAGCTTGCCCATGGCACGCATGTTCTTGGAGACGTCCGTGCCCGTCTTCTTCTTGTACAGCTTGACGAAGTAGTCGATGACGCGGTTGTCGAAGTCCTCGCCTCCGAGGTGGGTGTCACCAGCGGTCGCCTGCACCTCGAAGACGCCGTCGTCGATGGAAAGGAGGGAGACATCGAAGGTACCACCACCGAGGTCGTACACGATGATCTGGGATTCACCACCCTTCTTGTTGAGACCGTAGGCGATGGCAGCGGCGGTAGGCTCGTTGATGATACGGAGGACAGTGAGTCCGGCGATGGTTCCGGCATCCTTGGTAGCCTGACGTTGAGCATCATTGAAGTCTAAAATATGCCATCAGTTTCGTGTAGGCACACGGAGAGCTGCTGCATACATGCGGGGACAGTAACGACCGCGTGGGTAACCTTTTCACCAAGGTAAGCCTCGGCAGTTTCCTTCATCTTCGAGAGCACCATGGCGCTGATTTCCTCGGGAGTCTAGCGAGACCAGATGAGCGGCGACGTCGACGGAGCACCAAGAGAACACCCACGAAGTCGCGCATCTCGCCCTTGTATTCCACCTGGATGGAGGGCTTTCCCCCTTTGTTCGCGACGGTGAAGGGCCAGTGCTTCATGTCGCGCTGGACCTCCTGTTCGTCCAATTTGCGGCCGATAAGACGCTTGGCGTCGAAGACCGTGTTTTGGGGGTTCGAGTGGAAGGCATTCTTCGCGCTGTCGCCGACTCTGTTGCACGACGGATATCCGATGTCAGAGCACAACTAGAGACGTAGAGGAGCCGCCACTCACAGTCGTTCCTCGTCCGTGAAGCTGACCCATGATGGCGTTATCCGGTGGCCCTGATCGTTGGCGATGATTTCGACGCGACCGCCACGTTGTACACTGGCAATCGTTGAGAAGATGCAGATCGACTACGACAACATCCTACTCACCCGACACAAGAGTAACTGGGCACGTCGCGACGAGGTCAGCAAGCGGAGTCCCATAAAGGACAAGACACGTACGTAGTACCCAAATCTGCAGAAGGGATCAGCATGATGTCGGAAGGCCTACGGGGTAACAGCAATACATACCAATACCAATCACAGTCCCGTACTCGCTTCTCTTCCCGGAGTCCTGGGCTGCAGCGGGTGGGCAGAGACACAGGACGGCGACGAAGGCGAGGAAAAGAAGGGAAAGGGAGGAGACAAGCGTGCGTGACCGTGCACGAGACGGACGGCGGTGATGGCGGGACATCATCGCTGGTGGAGGTGGTGGAAGAACGAATGAACGAAAAGTGCTTTGGACGAGAACGAAATCGAGGCCCTTTTATTGCGGAGTGTCGCAGGCCACGTACTCGGTAAACTTTCGGACACGTCAACACTGGAGAACTGGGTCGTTCCCACGGTCACGTGTGCCTTCAACATCTGTATATCCCCGGCGTCCATCATCGTTGCGTATAACTCTACATGTCGTCCTCCATGTGCGAGGTGACGTGGCTCATCCACGACCAGTCCAGAAAGCAAGCCGCCGTGTGCTTCCACGTCACCTCCTCCGTGGTCTCACTTATAGGTCACAGAGGTATCCGAAACCCGTCCTCTCAGGGGTATTAGCAGGCATGTAACTATTCGGTCCCTCCGAGCTCATATGCCGTTGTGGTATTATGTAGTAGTGGCTTCAGTAAAGGGGCCACGGTCGACCGTCTGCTTCATCTCCGTGTGCACGCAGATATCCGTGCATGTCCCAGGACGCCGACAGTGCATGACTCTGATAATGCTGCCCTCTGCATTGCAAACACGCTCGTCACTTGCGTTGTAGGTATGCACGAGACTCTGGTTGCCTTTCGTCTGCGTAGACTCGCTGTCTTTTTACTTCATGGCCGTCCTGGCTAGGGGACCTGGGTGCTTATGAGCGATCATCTACTACATCGGTCTCGCTGCTTGTCTGTAAGCATTGCAAGTGACGTCGCCTTCGATTTCATTTCGGATATTGCTCGGAGACTGAACAGTATGCGTGATGACGCCGCCGGCGCATGCGTGGTCTGGCGTTCAATGAACCTCCGAGTGCCGTCCGAGTGCCGTGCCCTGTGTGTCCGAGATAGGACTACACTACATAGCATATTATGATCCGGCGGTGTTCAAGTCTTGGCTCGGTTCGTTTTGGACGTTCTGATGAGAACTGATGTCGAGACGCAGCCTTGACAGCGTCTAAGCCTCGAGAATGCGCAGTTATGTACTGTTTTGTGTGCCGTCTTTGTATATGTATTGGGTAATCGTAAGTATATCCACTTGCTCCGCAACCGCTCAACCAGTGTTTCGCTCGGTATACCAGAAGCACCCCAACGCCCCTTATCATCACCTCCTGCGTAAAACCTCACCGACTAGAAAAAGGCCCTCCAATGGCACCGACACCATCCACAGAACAGAACTTCAGAGCCAACCTATCCCAGTTCCGGTGGGCGAGGGGCGTCACCGACGACTCACCACAAGCACAGGCACAGGCCCAGCAGCCCTCGTCGTTCTCGCGCTTCTACAACGCCGTCGCAGGAGACTACATACCGCTGCGGTCGAGCGAGCGGTCGAACGAGGAGGAGGCGTGGTTTGCGTTGTCGAGGTGGGATAGGTGCGTTGCCCACTACTTGAGCTTTCGTCATCGCGTCTGTAAGACTAACCGTATTCGACATGGACTATGCGTGTGTGGCTGGTAGACTACTGGGCTTCGGGGCATGTTTAATAGGGGCGGCCGTTTGTTTCTTCTTTGCGTTCATGGCATTGCCATGGCTCCCAGTACGTCCAGCCAAGTTTGCTCTGGCGTTCAGGTGTGACCCCCTCCGACTTACTCACTTCGCAACCGCGCTCATCGTCCCACTTCAACAGCGTGGGAAGCCTCCTCGTCATGGTCGGGTAAGCACCCCCAACGGATGGAGTCCGGTCAGCTAACCAGACTCACCGCGTGCACACAGCTTCTCGGTCCTCATTGGGCCCGTCAATCACGTTAAACACCTGCTTTCAAAAGAACGCCTCCCCTTCTCCGTCGTATATCTGACCAGCCTGGCACTGACGCTGTACTTCTCGCTCGGAGTCAGTTTACCGCCTTCGTCTCAATGTCCTGCCTCGCTGACCACCACTTTCAGGCGCAGTCATACATAGGATCGCTATTAGCTGGTATCATCCAGGTAAGGCCTTTCCGTCCATTGATGCTCCTTTCTGCGGTCTGAGCTGTCCGGCTAGGTCGTTGCCCTCATCGCATATATACTTGCATATTTCCCCGGAGGTTCCCAAACCCTTCGTTTTGGCGGACAAATTGCACTTAGAGGAGCAGGCAGTCTTCTACCATTCTAAGTAAAAAATAAGCATCCCATCCCACCTACATACCTTCCTTTTCGCGTACACCCAC
>JADGIP010000827.1:0-11040 GCA_016618355.2 Astraeus odoratus | reverse complement strand
TCGAGAAGCTCTTGTCTTCGATTCCATCGTCTCCCACAGCAGACTTCGCTGAAGCATTCTCGTGTAGGGATGCACGGACTAGACGTCTATTACAACCCTTTCAATTCCCCTAACATATATCAACGCTGCATTAATTAGGTGGGTTTGACCAGACAAACTGTGTCGTACAGACGGATATCCTTTGTTGGCTCACAGCGTATAAACCTTCTAGATTTCTTCTTCAACGCACAATAAACTCGCTTCGGGGAAACGAAACAACTCAATATTTTGATACCACTACCCAAGTCTCCCCTTTGGATGCACTCTTCATCTCGAACACCATGCTCTACAAATGCCTTGCAGCCCTGTAGAAGTGGAGGTACCTGCCTCTTCCGACTTAGGGGTACAAGATAAATCAAGAAGAATGACAAGGCAGAACTGGCCTTGATCTTCAAGTCCCTCATCCCCCATTTCGTCACTGTAAGTATAAACACATGAAAATATCCGGAACGCCCCGTAACCAGGGTGTTGCTGACTATTGTTACTGCAATTTCAGATCGCATGGAGCTGGCAGTCTTGGAACGTTTTATTACATATCTGTAGGTGTCCTGCATTTACGGACTTAAATGAGGTACTTCCAGCAAATAACCCAGATTCAGGTCCAGAGCAGAGTGAAACCTTTTGAACCTTTCCAATGACAAAGTAAAAGCAAGAATAGATGAAATGCTCATATTGTCGTGCGTCATGAATGTCGTGAAGGTACCTAACGATGTGTGCGAAGGATGCGAAAAGAAATTTTAACATGCAGGTAACTGCAAGGTTTCAGGAAGAGTAACCCGTTCCTCCATAAGTATTTTCAGGTACGTGAGCGAGCAGTGGTGTAACCTGAGTGTTGAAGCTTGGACGAGAACCTTCATCATTGATGCCGGTTTGTTTAGCCCATCTACTCGCCATGCGAAGTCTTCTCCCAAAGACATAGAGAACGATCCCAGTGGGTAACCCGAGGCAACTGATGGATGCCAACAATATGTTGGCATTACGTATACCCAGAGTGCTATAGAGCGGAAGTCCGACACTGGGAAGGACTGTCACCACCAAATTCCGAAGTGCACAGTTTGCTGCGATGGCAGAGGCCGATCGCGTCGGGTACAGGTCGATATAGTAGTTGTACAAGGACAAGTGGAGGAGCGTCATGCCTATCCCTATTGGGATGCCGGATAGCATGGAAACGAAGAAGTGCACCTGTGGATCGGCCGCCAGCGTGAACCAGAACAACCCGAGAGGCGTGAGGACTGATGCAATGAGGACACCTGGGAGACGAGCTTCAGGTTCGATTTCACGCTTTCCCCCTGACTCTAATCGGATTTTGTGCTGGTGGGTCTCATACTGAGGTTTGAGAGATCCAAAGTAGATGAGAACACCTAGCACATTTCCGATAAATGGAGAAATGAAAGCTAAGGTCGCTTCTTCTCGGGTCATGGAGTAATGGGTGTCGTAGATATGCGGATATGCCTAGAAAATATATTTAGCGAAGGAGAAATCAAAGCATGGGACCCGATCGGAAATGCACCTCTAGGAGGATGAATAATAGTCCATACACGAATGAATGGTAAAGCGCGGTCCAAAGTATGATACGCTCTTTACAGAGCATAACTAGGCAAGCGAGAAAGGTGATCAAAGTCGAGATAGCATTCGCAGACAGTTTACTCACTCATAGGCCTCAACAATGCTTTGCTCCACATGTTGGATTGGTCCATAACTTCCTTATCATGGACTACTCCGCGAGATTTCGATAGTTTTCTTTCAATGGCAACTGGTTCCGTCTCCGGAACGAGGAACATTAAGGACCCAATCAATGCTCCCCAGATCGCTACCAGAGCCAGGGGCCACCTCCAAGGCAAGAACGATCCAAGGAATGAAGATGGAACCGGCCCAATCGTTGGTGCACCTTGTAATGCCAGAGTAAACAGAGCCATCACAGGTCCACGTTCATCAGGCGAAAACATGTCCGCCATTGAGCCACCGTAGATGGCGAATGGGGGAGAAGCAAATAACCCCGCTAGGCCCCGACAGATAAGCAGGCAAGTGATGGTCGGGGAGAATGCACTTCCAAGAGTAAAGACTGAAACACATGAGCAGGGGGACCAAACATGCAGAGAATACCTTACTAACGAATCCAATGGACGAGACAATATATATAGGTCTACGGCCGTAGAGTTCGCTAATAGGCCCTCCCACGAGGACGCCGAATACAGCACCCTAAGAGTTGGTGAGATATACCTCCTTTGATATAGATATCAACTTTGCTCACTAAGTTGTAAAGGCCCACGTCGAGAGTCGCTAATGCATTGCTCGCCCCGAAATGATCCTGTATCTGCTGCTGTACACCCGACTACGAACACGGAAAGACCAAGCCAAGCAATTAGATAAATAACACAATCCCTATGTAGCGCCACTCACAAAGAATGTAGTAGACAAATCACTACAAAAATACACACTAAGTCAAACGCCGAAGGAAGGGATGAACAACTCACAGAGGAACAATGAGATTGAAGATAATGAGGGCCATCACCCATCGTCGCTGTTTGCTCCATCGACGAGGATCATGCTCGCTCGGAAGGATACATGACGGACTTGACGAGGCCATGAAGCAGATTGCTGGACAACCTGGTGATCTAGGAACCTCACCTTGGGACTGCTATATAATGTGGAATAATCAGGGGGCCGAAAAATGTTAGTGACCCATCTAGGAGTAAACCATCAACGGGAGAATCATGATCTGTGCTTTAGATGTGGTAGGACCTCATACGACATCAAAATAGGAATGGAGCAAATGGAAACTTTTTCTGCGGTCGTTTCTCTATTCGTTCGGGTATCCCAGGCGCAGCTCCGAAACGTAAGATGTGTGCATCACAATTCGGCAGGCAGTAGCAACTGCAGTGTAAGGCAAGGCACTTCCCACCATGGTGTTGGACCGAGATATTGGAACGACGCAAATGACATGGGCTGGAACGATGGTTGTCGTAAATTATGTACAAATTGTTCGGATTAGATCTTCTGTGCGGAAAGGCGCTCACTGATCGGATCTTTGCATATTCCCTCCTGGGCTGAGCTCGTTATTTTCCAAGGAGATAAGTACGTAGACATTACCCAACCGCAACCTCAACTTGCCATAATCATACCCTGTATTAGCAGCCAGTCAAGGATGCTTCAGGCTGTTCCTGAGCGATGGTGTATGTCGCCATTATGACGACTTTTTACTTTCGAATTACATAAAGTCAGGAAATGGACTGACAGCACACATAAATTCCAGATGAGCTGCCCGCAGCAATATAGGAACGGGGAAAATAGTTGAGTGCCTACATACAAGTGCATGAGTAGGAATAATTTGACGCAGCACGAGGGGTGGCCGGGGAGTACGTAAGGTAATAAAATGTGTGAAATGAACGTGGGACAACCTGTGGGTATGTGCCACGGCAATGATCAGGTGATTCATTCCAAAGCGGCCAAATCTTAGCTGTCTTCGTGTTTATCTATTCTCTGAATCTCCCAAGTAAACTATAGATGTAATTACGAAGGAAGAGCTAGCGATCTTATCTCTACCTTCAGCATGTGAAAACTTCACGATCTTTGATTTGAGGAGGAAGGGCCCTGACGAACGACAGAAACGTCGGTAAGTCAAACGAGGCACTTGAAATTATCATATAAAGACCTAAGGGGGAAGTCCAGGACAGAAAAGCCCTTGATCGGGAGGGATAACAAAGTCCTCTCTGGGATGAGGAACTAGTTGGATGGCTGGAGTCCAGCATAGAGAGGCAGTGGAGGGCTGACAGCCTGTATTTCGGCACGGGTGCTGATACCAAAGGCTTTTAGACGCTTAGGGTAACCAGTGACCGTACCGGTAAATGGGTCAGCAAGGTTGCAGAGTCCCCCATACCGTCGGCTTTCAGAAACTCGGCACCGTACCGGTAGATGTGGCTATAGCAGTCCCGAAAAACGACATGCCACAATCCGGCAAACCTCCGTTAGTCACCGTGGAAGCTTCCACATCCCCTTTTCCTCCAAGAGTAAAGAAACGACTGCGACGCGTAAAGGCAGACAGAGAGGGCACCTCTCCCGTTTGGTCTTTGGATAAAGTGGGCTATCAAAGCGGGTATTAGACTCCAAAGTAAGCATTCGACGGTAGCAGCGAAAAGCGAGCAAACAAATCGTTGTAGGATATCTAAACGAGCGTAATGTAGGAACGATTGTAGGAATGTATGTTCGTTGGTGAAACTTTTATAGTTTGAGCACCGTAACCCCCGTGTTCCTTCTAGGTAACATGGCTTATGCACTCGAAGAATCTGTTGCGTTATCATCAGTATCGGCATCTGCGCCCACTGGGGGCAACACATGCTCTCTTTGGTACTCATGGCCAACGAAATTCATGACGCTGCGAAGTGATTAGGTTCCGAGCTCTATCAGAGACTCGATAACTTACTAGATAGTACCATCTGCACATCCAACGACAACTTCCTCGTGGCTGAGTTGCATAGACATCGGATTCTTCTCGGGGACAGCCAGACCAGCGAACTTGCTCGGTAGTACACCAACGAGACCCTTGGTCTTACTCACATCGCCATCTGCGTGAGATAGGGCCGCCCAGGCACCGGATAGTGGTATGATATTTGCATCGATGTCGACCACAGAGGCGGGGGTGTCCGAGCGCTTCGGACTATCAGACATGCCATCGTCACCGTCCACGGTGGACCCGTCAAGGTCGCCCTTATTGCCTGTTCCCAAGTCGAGTGGTGCCCGCTCCCTGTCTTCGTGGGTCGAGATTAAGATCTTACGAAGCTTCAGCATCTATGCAGTCATATCTCTGCAGGCGCACTCACCCTGCGATCGGCGCCCGCCCTCGAACTGAATCTTGTAGCCGTCACCACCCTTCTCTTCCTTGGATCAACCGCTCCAACGGCAACATCAGGCGTTTCCACCAGGGCGACAAGCTTAGGTGGCGCCGTCAATATGGCTGCACGACCGAACCGGATGGCGAACCCTTCAGCGCCGATGGCTCCGCTGCTCATTGGTGAAAGCGGCGTCCCCGCTCGGAGAGAAGAAGGCTGGTGAGCTGTGGAGAGCGGAGTCCCAGGCGACGCAAGTGAGAGACGAGCTCTAGGGGCGGCCGAGATATTGTTAACTGATATGTTGAGAGACTGCCTCCTTGGAGGCGTAGAAATAGCGGATGTCGATCGGGCTAGTGAGGATACCGTTCGGGTACGTGCAATTGTGGGGGATGAGACGCGCGTGTTATTGCCAGGACTGACAACCCCACTGTCCATAATCGGTTTTTCCTCGTGCTCGTTCCATTGGAGATGAAGAATAATGGATTTTGTAGCACACTGAACAAGCGTTCAGAGCAGTGCAGCAGAACACGCGAACGCGTTACTTACCGTCATCTGCGTGCCCTTCGCTGCAAACCACTGCAACATATTGCTCGGTGCCGCACCGACATTCCATAGCTTCGCATTGAGAAGGGGGTCGTTACCACCAAGTTCAGATAGCTTGAATTGTGAAATCATCTCCCTGCGCTCTACAACCAGCTGTTAGGTGTACCACACTTTTCCGCCAGGGCTACTTACTAATTGAGAACACCCGCACGATGCCATCAATAGTCACGCTGACTACTCTCTCGCCTTCCTCCGCGCTTGGAGAGCCAACGAGTTGGACACCAATATTTACGGTCGTCTGCTGTCCAAAGCGTACGATCTTGTTTCCGGCTCGCCAGTCCCAGCACACTAAGGCCTTGTCTGCACCAGCGCTGACAAGGTTGCGGGAGGAAAGGGCCACAGCACGGATGCCATTCAGATGTCCGGCAAGTTGTTGCAGGGGGGTGAAAGTAACGGAAGAGAAGAGATGTACCCGTCTATAAATGAACCCCTGGTTAGTTAGGCAAAGGTGGCATAGCGCACAACGTACCCAACGTCATGGAACCCAACGACGAACACCTCTGCATTATCTGCTATCAGCACTGTCTCTTACAGAGCATTCAAACGCAGACAGACCTTCCTCTGCCAGGAAGTCCACGCAGCTAACGGGTTTCTTGACCGCCAGGCATTTCTTCATCTCCCCAGTCTCGATGTCCCAGAATCGAATCGTTTCATCGTAAGAACCAGATATCAGCCGCTTGCCTGCGGTTATGAATGTATAAGGGAACACTTGCATAGCGTTCGCGCTGACATACCTCTTAGGAGCAAGGTGGTACAAAAGTTAGTGTGCCCATTCAAGAATCGAATGTTCTGAGGGAGTCCATTTGCGAAGTTCGATTCCCGGTGATGCAGTGAGCGGTACAGTGGGTACCTGGGTGGATACAGGTCAAAAATGAAGCAGGCTTGGTCCAAATTCAACCCACCATCCCTCAGGGGTTTCGGGGGCTCGAACCGGTATTGGGTCGCTGGCTGTCAAACGCAAGCAATGCCAGCGCCACAGAGCGGGATGTCGCGACAACGCAAGCCATTTTTTCGACACCTTGCATAGATATCCCATGTTAGTCATTCCTATGCGCACCACCCAGGCGCCTGGGTCGAAGGACGTATACAGAAGCGACATGGTGACGCTACTGCTTCGAACAAAGAAACTCACCAAACCAGCTTTCACAACTTCTTTTATACTCAACTGACGGAATATGCGCAGAGCGAGCTCGGGAGAAAGGGAGCCCACGATATCGAAGGACGACTTGAGGTACTTCTGCAGCAGAAGGATCTGCAATGGGATATCACCCGGTAGTAAGGCTGTGGACACAGACAAATGGTTCCATTGGAAGGAACACAGAATATCGCATATATGGCACACGTCAGCAATACAATGGTGTAAGAAAGAGGGAATAACCCACAGTCTAGTATCAATCCGATCCTGTTCCGAACAAGATGGAACGAAGATCAGCACGTATCACATGGAAATCGTCAAAAAGACGAGAGGCACAAGTGCACGAATATGCCGTGACATCTACGGATACGTAAAGGAGATGACTTACAGTCTCATTCTCGCCTCCCTTGCCAACTTCCTGACAGCTCTTTTCACCTCCTTCTCATTGAACGTAGTCTTTCCATCCCCCCTCAGTGCTCCCGCCAGCTCAACGCCGTCTTCCTCCGCAAGATCACCGTCATAACCGGCCCAATATCCTTTTACCTTCCGTCCGCCGCACAAGCAAATCTCACCTAAATCTTGTTCAGATCTAGTTTGGCCACCTGATTGGATGCGCTCCTTGAGAATGGATAACTCGGCTTGCAGAGCGTAGGCTTGGGCAGCACTGCTTGCTTGAGCACGCTCGAGGAGACGTCTGTAAGACGTCAGTCGGGACAAGTGGAGGGACCGTAGGTTATTAAGAGTAGTTTCAAACTAATGGAGGAATAACATGATCAGTGGTCAATACGAAGCCGACGTAGTGATAAAATGGGTTTCAGGAAATTCTGAAAAGTGAAGGCTGTGGCGGAATGTGACAGCGAATAAGTGGGATAAATGCAAACGGAGGAACGCCTGCAAGAGTAGCGCAGGAGGATCCGGACCATAATTGAACGAAATTATAAACAAAGACAACCCACCTCCTCATCCCCGGAACCTTCCCCGATGTCAGTCACCATCTCCATGGTCATGTCTTCCCCGTCGTAATCATGCCAGGGATAGGCATCGCCCATGAGACTGGAGGTTCCTGAATGCGCCGTTTGCTTAGACTGATTCTGCATTTACCATCGAGGACGCGCGTACCGTTCAAGTTCACTGGTTGTCCTGTTATGAATACAAGCGAACGGACAGAAGGTCACACATACCTATCCCAGGGGCAGACGAACCTGACCCCTGCCGCTGTATATGACCCTTTCCCGCAGATCCAGGGACGACTTTAGAAGGCGTGCCCTGCGGGGATTTCACAGGCGTCTTCACACCCTTCGGCGACCTTGCCGGTGCTCCCCCGGGAGACTTGGCCGGCGTAGTTTGCGCCTGTAACTTGGAAGGAGTCGCTTGCGCGGTGGCTTTTGCTGGTGTTCCCAAAACATCGGACCTTTTCGGGGTGCTCTGTTTTCCTGTGGACGGAGAAGCACCGTTCATACTAGTGGTCCGAATGTGAAAATTCGGGCTGCTCTCTCCGCCGATCGACAGCGCTTTTTGCGACCTCTTGGGAGGACTGGGCGAAGTGATGGTCATCGAAGGCGACACGATGGGAGGGCCAGTCGAGAAGGAGTTCAGATGTGTCGATTGGGAACCGGGAAGACCGTTCGTTTGTGGAGTGGAGGCCTCTGACATAACCCGAGTACGCGAAGGCGTGGCCGGCACGCCTTTGTTATTCGCACTGCCATTGGTGGAAACGGTGCTCAAGCTGCGGGGGAAAGAGCTAGGTGGGCCGATCAATGATGTCCGGCGTCCCTTCTGGCCTGGCGACGGTGACGCAGGGTCGGTCCCTTGCGTTTTCGCGGGGACAGCAAGGCGGCGGCCGGTCTGAGAATTTGCGCCTGAAAGCGCAGAGGATGACTTCTTGGTCGAGGATGCAACCGACGTTGTATTGGGGGAGCGGCCTTTCATATTCGACCTCACGGAGGGGGTGGAAGGCGTCAACATCGAGTGAGATGACGGAGGGGTCGACAGAGACGGTTTGACGGTGGTGCAGCCGCTAGCGTCGCTCGCGTTCGACAACGCGCGCGGCTTTGCGAGGCTCAGCGACGAGCATGTATTCGTGGATGACGTCGACCTGGCAACTGACAGACGCGTCCGTGTCGAGGATTCGGACGGCGCCGGCATTCCTGAGCGCAAAAATCAACGTAGCACGTAATCTTCCCTTAAACGAGTGGTATTATGCCGGGGTATCTTTGGGGTATCTCTTAGTAGTGTTGAGATGGAGAGGGCTTGCTCGCTGCCACGGACGACGACACAAAGTTGACCAGGACGCGTCTGGCACCGTCGATTCCCACGGTCTCCAACGCGGAAGCACATCCAGCGATGTCCATTTAAGGCAAGTCGATCGATCATTGGTGCTTGATGCTGCCCACTGTGTGGGTACTAATACGCCAAGTCTGATACCGGTATCACAGTACCGCCCATTGCACCGAAGCAATGTATGAGGGACGTATCCGTGAAATTTTGAGAGGACAACTTTATTTATTGCAAAAAATCGGGATACTCGACAAAGGCTAAAAGATCTAGGTTCACGGACCGAGATATGGGTAGGGGTTCAAAAAGCGCGAGGAAATCTACACTTCTTTTGGATATCGTCATCTGGAAAACCCCTTCGAAGGTAGATCACTTCTGCGAAGAAAACGATACCGTGATCGCTGACTGATTCGCGATGACAGCACATTGCATCAATATAATGCCTGGAACGCTTCATGGTTCCTTTGTAGTGGCATGAGAATAACGTTGTGTGCTGAATGCATATCGGGAGCCTAAATCTAAATGTCACTCGGACAGTGGCAATTCGTAAATCATATTCTGCATGCAAGTAACCCCATTGGAACGCATCGAAATCAGATGCACGTTAGCAAAGGGATACAGCCCATTAGTGGTAATGGAGTCTACGACCTTACTCCGGCTCTTGTTCAGATACCCATCAAGCAGAAGTGACTAGGGATGAGCTAATATTTGTCTGATAACGTCATTACATAGTTACAAGGACAGAAGGAAAAGGCAGTTGATAAACCATCCTTCAGGCTTAGGCTGATGATGATGATAACCTTACCGATCCACGAGTGTTCTAAGATTATCCAATCGTGCTTGAATTTCGCCCAATTGGGACATGAGATGAGAGTGCCTTTCCTCAAGGCGAGAGATTGCTTTATCGCCACAATCCGCGGATAGATGATGCTGTATGTTGTTTTGGCATATAATGGATTCTGATGTAGATGGTATAGTCAGGAGCCGGGATGAGTAAGAGAGGGTGGTGGTTGGAGTGACACTTCGGCGACTCATAGATGACATGGCAGAACCAGGGCGTGGGCTGGGGCTGGGGCTAGGAGGCCCCTCGGACCCGGATTCCGAGCCTTCTAGTTCCAGTTGTACTGGTGGGAAGTCGGTAGAGTTGTAGGAATTG
Organism: Astraeus odoratus; assembly: GCA_016618355.2. Classification (NCBI taxonomy): domain Eukaryota; kingdom Fungi; phylum Basidiomycota; class Agaricomycetes; order Boletales; family Astraeaceae; genus Astraeus; species Astraeus odoratus. The sequence goes on along the minus strand of JADGIP010000827.1, from coordinate 1,007 downwards.
TTAGTAGCGATCGCAGGTGGGCCAAATCGGAGCTCTCTTTTCAACGTGTGTGATGAGTTCCTGCCAAACGAATCCAGGACTCTGGGTTTTCGGCCGCTCGCAAGCACCTTTTTCCGTGCACTCATGCCGATACAGTCGACTAGCTGTTTCATTGCTTCTCGATCGGAAACGGCACGGCGCGCTGCGGTGCGGCTAAGGGTACTAGGACGTGGGAGTGTGTGATAAGCTGTCACATTATGTGGACGTATCGGCGTAGCGAATGTGTTCAGATGGGTTGGTGGCGCTGTTCCTGCCACATTGGTAAAAGACCTCTGGAAAGGTCCCAGAGGCCGGGGTGTCATCACGTTAGCGGTTGCGGCACCTTTGCCTGCTTCACCCGATAACGGGAAAGCATCCTTAGAGGGACCCCAAGAGAATCCAATAAAGGCAGCCTCCCCTTGTGAAGAGCCTGAGAGGCGCCTATCGCTGGTCGCCGAACGAAGAATAGATATGCCAGGAGATGCGCAGATAGGCGATGATTGAAAAAATGCGGAAAAGGTAAATGGTTGGGATTGACTTTCTTCAGGAAGTTCGGGTTGCACCCCTGCCATGCCAGTAGCTGGAGTCGAGTAAGCAAATTGCGGGATATGTACTCCGGACGGCATGTCTGCTGAGGATGATATTAGCACAAGCATCCCGGGACTGTCCAGACGAAGTGCTTACCCTTTCCAACCTCCGGCCAATTGACGCTCTCGAAGAAAGGGTGTTCCATGAGCTCCATAACGTTTTGTCTTCCAAGTCGAAGCTCTCGGTTCGTTAGCAGTCTGCATAACGTTAGAAACACGGCGATAACATCGAATAGACAACGAACCGGCGTAGCAGATCCCTATAGTTGTTGGATACTGACACTGCATTGTCAAACCTTAAACTAGTCTGTCGATATTTTTATATCCATCGAGTAACACATGGTATATCCCTTACTTCATGGTCCATTATCCGAAGATATGTTGTCCTAATATCTTTAGCGA
>JADGIP010000826.1:0-11061 GCA_016618355.2 Astraeus odoratus | reverse complement strand
TTTAAATTTGGGTCGGCGCATATTCGGCGCCTCCACCCCAGTCATGTCAGCAACCCCGTCTCCGCCACTTTCATTCTCGACCCACACTCCTCGCTACTCACTCTACCCGACATGGATGACGACACGGAAATTTTGGACTGGGGGAACGAGGACGAGGAGAGAAATGTTGGAAGTGGCGAGCAACGCAGCTTTGCCGCAGAGGAGGATGCAGTGTCACTCGGTGGCGACGAGGAGGACGATTTCTTAGCTCACCAGTCTCGCGTTCCACAGGGTACAAACCGCGGTCAGACTCCCTCGAGGTCTACCGAATCAGCAAGAAAGCGAAGCGGGTCTGAATCTTTTCCTTCGGACACCTCGCCAAGACGTCAGCAGCAGGAAAAGGAGTCAGACATGAGTGCTCCCGACCAGTCCGCTGCTCTTCCGCGCCCGGTGACCCATGCTTTGCCACCCAAGCCTACTGTAACCACTATGTCGTTCGTCCATCCTTCTCACCCGTCCATCATTGAAGCTACAGCCATGGCTAGTCAATCTGATCGGAACAAACGCAATGGAGGGGGCTCCAAGGCTCGTTCTCATGATAACATTGATGCCCTTCCCCAAGGGTGGGAGATCAAATTGTCTCGAAGCACCGGTGAAGTCTACTATTACAATCCTAGGACGGAGGAGTCCACTTGGACCCGACCCGGCACCGCTTCCTTCCGCGATGCGCAAAATTATCACTCTGAAGAGCCCCTCGACAGAGGTTTTCTGAACAGAAATGGTGACATACCCTCACGTACAGGTCTCTCGGATAGTGACAGTATGTCCTACAATGACCGTCACTATCGGCCAGGGGAGCATACCCGGCGTGACGATAGATCTGGACAAACTTACAGTGCTGGTGATTCATACCAGGTATCTAACAGGCAAAATGGTCGATCATCACCATTTGCAGCACGAGGTCGTGATAGTGAAAGAGTTCCCCGGCGGCACCATTCGCCTACTAGTGACCGTGATGGTGTTCAGAGCGCTCATAGAGACGCTTCTGCAACTCCTACATTGTCTGCTGAAGACAGGGTTTGGATAGCAAGAGATGTAATCGTCGAACCCCGCCAACGTGAACGTGAAAGCAGGCAGCACGACCCCGGTACAGCTTCTTCCGACCATGACCGTCGTCATTCGGAGGATACAGACAAGTTGTCGACTCTAAGTACGTTATCAGCTACGTCTCCCTCCTATCTCCATATCCCCACCTCCGATAGGCGCCAAGGCTCCTCCCGAGGTGGAGGACGGAGCATCACGCGAACGTCTCGCGAAGCCTTGGGAGTAGAGCCGCGCTGTGGGATCCCTTGTTCCTTTTTATTCGACTTGCTCGCCTGGACACACGGACGCTCATCATGGATCACTGTCTTACCCCTTTTTTCTCCCCGCTCACACATTTCTCTCAATTCCCCCTTTTGCCCTTCCGTATTCTTTGTTGTCTAGGACCAAGTTCGCCCATCATCTATACCCGTGATCGCGATTCGGGAACGCCACCACGGCTTTCAAGCAAATCTACGCAGCTGGCATCCGACTCATCTGCCCCCAGACATAAAAGCCGCTTTTCTCAGCCCGCTGTTCAGCGACCCGAACAAAGACAACCAGACAACAGGCACGGTATTGTGCGATCATACGACAACAAGTCAATCTCGCACCGCACTCCTGACAGCAATACCCAGGATAGACCTCCCCCTGCTGGCCCTAGGTCGTTGTCTCACGCGCAAGCGGACTCCACCACTGCACCTGGCGCTGAAGCACAACGTACGTATCTTCCAGACATTACAACCATCCTCATGCCAACGTCGACTATCCTCCGTGTACACATCTCTTCTTCCCATGTGTTCATCTTCAGGCTCGCACAAGCGGTCCCCGTTACCTCCACAGAGTGCTACCTATCGCGGGGGCTCAAGGCAGGCTCCAGAGCTCGATAACAGTCTCCCTTCCCGCCGTTCTACCACTGAGTTGACAGGTGAACCCGTACACGAACGTGATGCCAAGGTTTCCAGTGGGGACGGCAATATGGCACCTATTACTCGTCATACTTCACAATGCACCCCAACGCACGGTTATTCTTCACTGCGATCCACAAGAGATGGGAGTAGTGATCGTGCTGAACCGGATCGTTCCGGTAACTCTCGATGGGGGAAACCTCGTGGGCAGATGATTAATTCCTATCTCCCGAATGAGTCTTCTATGTCGCAGGAACGTGATCCTGATAGTATGGTCGTTGATACTACTACTAGGCCCGCCGACCTACCGAGATATACCCCGCGACGCCCCCTTGATGATGATGAGCACGGCATCCATCCTCCACGTCACCCGAGGTCTGTGAGAGAGCCAACTGAGCTAAATCATCCGAAAGGTGATTAGCGGCATGTGTTTCCGACCCCCATCCGCTCAATTGCCTCTCATAGTTCTCCAATCCGAGAGATCGTACAACGACTTGTCGGTAATGAGATGCCATGACGATGTACATCGATCAACCCCGATCAAAGACAAGCAACCCGAGGAACGTTATGGCCTAGCACCGCCAAGTCTATCACGGGTCCGTGACTCTGAATATACAGTTTGTGGCTATTGACAGGTCCCGTCCAGAGAGACTTTGTGCGTTCCCAATCTGCAACACGTACCCCACCAGCTGCCCCGGGGGTACGCTTGTCAGGCACAAACAATATACCCATTGGTGCACGGAACAAGCACCCTAACAATGCGCCAGTTATGTCTCCGCGTTCCCGATCAGGGGGTCCTATCATTTCTGGGAGCAACGCAGAACCGGTTGGCAATCGCGCACGAGCTACTAATAGAGATGGGCCACCTGTAAGTCTTGTGGGTTTTATGACCTATTTTTGCTTAGTTCCTTGGTAGCCTGCTGCTGATGCCCCCGATTCGCGAAACTCTGAATCGACTCATTTGCGTAAATCCCCTGTATGTTATACTTCCGTACAGTGAAAGTCAAGCTAATGCTATGCAACAGATAGTTAGCCACCCACCTTTACCACCGATCGAGGCGTCTACTGCGCCAGCTGCAGCCCCGTCCTCTCGAGTAACAAAAGTGCGTATAGGCAGCAACATGACATCATAAACTGACGCCTCTACAGTCTAGGTTTGGACCACCTATCGTCAAGGAGACCCCTGAACGCCCACACCAACGTGCATCTATGGAGAGTCTTCGATCGGTTGGCCTACCTGCGGAGGATAATTCTCGTGTCACTCCTCCACCGCTTTCCAGGGAGTCATCGATGGTCTCCGCTGCGCACCTGGGTGGCTCTCCTCCTGATCCATTACCTCGTCGTTTCGACAACTTTGATGCCTCGTCGCAGGGAAGTTCATCTCATCGCGTGGATGACAACGTCCGTTCTCGTGATGCACCACACCCTTCTGTTGTTCGAGGTCGCCCATTCCCTCCACGTATTCCAGAGCTGCGCAATGAGACTGGAAGCCACTTAAACGACAGCCGCGACGTATCCTCTTCACCTGTACACAGACGACGTACAGTGGATACGTATTCTGCTAGAAGGTTACATGACACACGAAGGGATCATTATTTAGCGCAACCACCTCCCACGGCGGAGGATCCTGTTCATTCGAGCAATCGTACAGAGAAGGGACCGCAAATGCACCCGGAACGTGCCATGTTACTTCAGCATGTTCTTCCGCCCCGTCCACAGGTAGAGCCACTATCACATCCTGGGAGGCCCCCGCGCCGCGACAAAGGTGATGGCCGTGCCGAGTCAGCTAGGGGTGACCGACTCCGGCTTTCAACTTCCCCGCAGTCTGATCGCCATCGCTCTGAGGTCGATCATCCGAGTGCTCCCAGCGGTGGGTCTCTTTTAGACCGTTTGACCGTGGGTGGCGGTGATAGGTCGTTCTATGAACGAGTTCAAGTGCCGACTAAACGTGACAGGGGGGAAATGATATCAGGAGATTCAGCGCTGGACAATGATGGCGATGGGCCTGATGGACAAAAACGGGCAAGGAGACGCGGCACCAAGTTCCGGAAGTCAAAATTTACGTAGCGGGAATTAAAGTCATTCGGGATTTCCATCGTTATATTCCCTTTGTCCGTTATATTTTGCATCACTGAAGTAATATCCTTACTTTGCAAAGCACGTCCGTAATGTTTTCCTAATCCTGGCTCCATTGTGCTCGTTCCGCATATACCTGCTGCCACTCTATGGGGACAAAATCAAGGTCTTCCCTTGGCATCAGCCACTCCAGAAACATGAAAAATAGGCAGTCTACTACTAAAATCATGGTGTATATCGGCCCTGCAAACGTTCCCAGAGCCATCGTGCTGCAATAGCCATAAGTGAAAACTTGGTGTCTGGAAGTCTGCTTACCGTTGTATACGGGTCCATAAGTCGATAGGCTCAGATTGCATCACTGTTTGGTAGACCTTTGCCGTGCGCCGCGCAACTTGCATCCAGTCGTAGAATCCCTTAACCCTTTCGTGCGCGCGCAATGGATTGTGCTTTCCCTCGAGAATGATGTGGATGGCTTCCGATATTGCCCGGAATACATCTAGGGAAAGATAATGTAACCCGTTGCGGAGGCCGTCGTAGTAGAGGCGAGCTGTGCCAAGGTAACGTACCATCTTCATCCGGGTTAGCAAACGAGATCATATCCTCAGGTAAAATCTCAGGTACACCGCCGACGCGAGTGGAGACGACGTAAAGGCCCGTACATGCAGCCTCAAGGATGGCGATACCGAATGACTCTGTTAGCGACGTGTTCAAGAATATCGATCCGCGAGTGAGAACCTTTTTTGGGAGAGAGAAGGCAGTGCATCTCAAAGGAAGCAGTCAATACAGAAGTCTCGACTTACATCTCGTACATCACGATGTCGGACGGAACCAAGAAGTTCTATTCGGTCTTGCAGCAAATATCGTTCCCTTACTTGGAGCAAGTCATTGAGTTTCGGGCCGTCTCCTCCTGTCAGCCCGTCAAGAACAGTACAAAGAGGGAAATAACATCTAGGCGGACCTACTATGAACTTCACATTCGGGAAAGCTGCACAGACACGAGGGGCGGTAGCGACCAAGAGATCAATCCCTTTACGGTACGCCAGCCGTGAGAGCACCACTATATTGACTGTGTTTCTTAAGCTCACATCCACGGCTGGGAGGACGAGGTGAAAACCCACTAGTTTCCAGTTGCTGCGGTTGCGGGGACGGGGTAAATTGTTCAGCAACCAACGCATTTGGTATGGTGTACACGCTCGGTCGCACGATCGAAACGGAGGAATCATCTTCTGACTGCTCGAATAGCTGACCGCGCAGGACCGTATTTTCTCGGCTACGCCCTGGATTGAATACGCATCGGCGGTTTTGAACTATTCCACTATTACCTTGTATGTGAAACGCATATTACTGCATCGACGTTTTTGAGGGCAGCGGCAAGGAGCTTGTTAGTTAGGATGCTCGCTGCGTCTTCAAAGCCGAATAAGCTGTGGTCTGTGAATACAGTGCGCACGCCCAGAAAGTGGGCATGTAGAATTGCCTCGTGTCCAAGTGAAGAGAGACTAGCATGGGCATGGATCAAGTTTATATGCTCCCGAGCGATGATGGTGCGAAAGTAAGGAAGGAATGTGAAATAATTTGGCAGAGTGGCGGAGGAAGCGATCGTGGCAAAGGGGATGTAGTATACCTTGAGCGATGGCAGCAACCAGCGCACGCCGACGCGGTCAGGAGGATGACCATGTGTGATGACAATGACCTGAACAAAAAACGTTCCGTCGTTGGGGTTCCTGCAAGATATCTCAACGACATACTTTGTGTCCCATCCGGATCAGGTTCGCACCGAGCATAAATATGTGATTTTCTACCCCACCCACATCCGGATGGAAGAAATCCGACACCATCCTGGTGCCGCATAAGAATCGTTCTTTGTGAAAAAGTCGAACACATACGCGATAGAAAGTTTGCCATCCTTCATACTGCGAGCCCCAGCGCTGAATTCCGTTGGAAATGGACCTGAAAGTGATTCAATAAACACTCATTTGTTCGGGATGCAGTACAGTATGACGAGGTTGTAATTGGGCACAAAATTTATAAACGTAGTCCGGCCGAGGATCGAACTCGGAGCCTTCTGTGTGTGAGACAGAAATCATAACCATTAGACCACCGAACTGCCACACATCTTATTCCCTTGGTCCACTCAGATCCAGCCTACCTTGCAGCGCACTGAATGAGACAATACACACGAATGCGACTTCCTGCATACCACGCTTGTAGTCTGTTAAGAAATAGAGTCGAGGCGGGTGCTTGGGGGTCATGTAAGAATCCTGGTACCGTACGTTTGAACGTGGTCAACATATATAGTATGAGATGGACAAGACAGTGACATCATGAAATGAGAAAAAGATTATTCGTGACTTCCGAGGGCAAAAAGGCAGTTAATAAGGCATGAATCGACACAACGGATGCTATCAACCTCTGTCAAGGCGTATGTTGGCTCGGATCCCCCTCCCCAGGCTAATCTTCCAGTATTTCCTCTTCCACAGCCTTCCAGCCTGCTGCAGTCAAAACCGGGACACCTGAACTCGTGTCCTTCTCGAAATAACGCGGTATGAACCTGAGCGGGTGTTAACACACAAAGACAGAAAGTGGATATGGGGTTAACGTACTCTTGTCCTTTGCGCTTCCGCTCGCTCGCTTCGTCACGCTGTCTCTGCTCGATAGCCAGTTTATGCTTAGTGGCATCGCTGTACTCTTTCTTTAGCAGACTCGATGTTACACTATCCCACAGTTTGCGAGACTCGTTCGGTAGCTGTTTCTCAAGAGGACGAACAACCTTGGGCACCACTTGCAAAGCAGCGAGATCCACCAGAGTCTGGTATTCCGAACTGGACGACAGCGAGATGCTTGATCGGGATGCAGGGGCAGAAGCCGTCCGCCGCCAGCGGACATGGCCTTTCCAGCACCCTTCAAGGTGAGCGATAACGCAGGACTGCGGGACGTGCTTGACTTTGGTCCATTGCTCGTATTCAGCCTCATCTTCTTCGTATGTGTGTATAACACCTTCCACGAGAAAATGGGCTTTGCCTATCCACGACTGACGAGTGACCGGTATTAGACCCGTAGTCGTCCGGTGGGGTGTGACCTACCTCTTCCTTGTATTCAATCACTGCCCGCAGCCTCTGGGATCCATTGCCTCCAGTGCATGTGATAATGGTCGAATCCGCAACCGTAATGTAGAAACTACCTCGAAGGATTCCATTGACGCTGGCAACGGGATGCGTGATGTGGTATCTTTCCCCCTCGCCCGGACCGCCGGTGATATCGATGAAAATTCCTTTATTGAATGAGCCTGGTGCAACGCGTAAGGTGGTGCCAGACACCTTAGCCGATATCTGATCGATTCCCTTCATTTCGATGAAACGTGTGGGGCAGGAGGCGTAATAAGCAGACACGGGAGGGTGGTGCGACACCTGTTCGGTGATGTACACCACACGGATGTGATCGGAGGGCTCGCGCCCAGACCCCAAAGAAAGATTAGACATGCAGCCGGAGAGGCCAGCATCAGGAGTGGGCCCTGGGGAGGTGGGAGCAGTGGAGGGAGCAGGTTTGGCTTTCGAGAGTAGGCTGAGGCCACTATAAATGCTCTTGGAACTGTGTTCGCTGTGTCCGCTCTTGATGCTGACGGTCTCGCATGGAAGCGCGCTGGTCGAGGCGGGCGCGGAGTGGGTATATACGATGTGAGTTCTAAGGACGGGGGGTTTGGATGGATCCGAGGAATATTGCACCGGGGGCACGTCCCAGTGCGTCCGGAAGTGCTCTCCGAGAACAGAATTGTAGGGTTTGCATACTTTTCCGTGCTGCGGAGACCCATGTTGGACACTTGCTAGCAAAAACTAGGGAAATACGCACGACGAACTTGAGATCCTTTGTGAATGTAAACCGAACCACGGCAAGCATACGCTCGAAAGCATCATCAGGGTCGTTGATCCTGACCAGAATGTTAGGGAACACGCTTCAAAGAGAGCCTCATCGTGCCCACATACGCAGCAAACAAATCAGGTCTATCGAGGTAATGCCAATACTCCAGGTTTGGCAGCGGTTCGAGCAAGGACGCCGGCAAAGATAAACGCCTGGAGGAGAGTGAGCGCAGCCCAAAGGCACGCAGAGGACGACAAGTGCTCACATGGCCGCGATGTCTTTGACACCGAGACACTTCTTGACGAGCTGCACTATCATCTTGAGCTTTCCGCCTTCGCCAGTGTCGGCCGAGTCGGGGACCGAGATGGGTGGTCCTGGGGCATCCTCGTCGACGCCCGTCTCGCGCTGGGCATCGGGAGTAGCAGCATCCACCTTGTCGACCATGCCGGCCGATCGTGAACTCTAAGGAATGAATTAAAGCAAGACAGGTAGAAGTAAGACGAGCAGGAAGTAAGGAGTGTGGTGAGATCCTTTGCTTTGTCCGAACACTATAACAAAACGGGCTCCCACAAGGATGCTGGTCAAGGTGCATGCACGTGCGCGGAAGCACTTCATTTTGAACCAGTGCGCGGCTGCTGCGCACGACGTACGATTCTACTCCTAGATCTAAGTATCGACACACAGGACGGAATCTACTAGCCAGGGGGGGGCGTCGTGAACAGCCCTCTCAACGTTTCCACGACCCTCCTCGCCTGCAGCCTCAGCTTCCCCTCTTCACCGCCACCGTCCGGGCCGTCCGCTTTCGCGAATCCAAGCCCGAGTTTGTCGGCCGTCCTCTGCACATTCTCGTCGTGCAGTGCGGCTTCCCCTTCGGCCGCTTGCCGGGACCACCACCGCAGAACGCGGTCTCGGAGTTCAGGTTCGCGCATGACGGTCTGTTGTGTATACCTGACGAGATGCGCACGAGGGATCGCACGCTCTAGGTGCGCCAGAGCGGGTGCGAGATACGTGGAAAGGAGCGCAGGTGCATAGACGGGAGGCAGCCACTGCGTGAGGAGAGGCAAGACAAGGAATAGGACATGGCGCATAAGGAACAGGTTATCGTGCCACTGAGGAGCTCGGTAAGCAGATCGCCCGACACACGACAACTACAGTTGCATACCATAAAAGCGGCTGGCGCATCGCGGGGCAGCGGCACGGCGCTGACAGAAACGATGAGGTATCCCTCAGCCAGTGCCGAACACGCCAGCAAGCCCAGCACCAAAGAGCGCAAGCGTTCGCGACCGTTCATAGCGGTGGTGAGCAACAGCAAGACGATTGCGGTCTGCAAATATTGCAGCAACATCTGCGGCATGTTGAACAGCATGTAGTCCCCCGGTGAGGAGCAGAATTGGCATGTCTGTATGGCAGTCTGGCCGAATCTACGTGGAACATGGTGAGGATGCGTGTCTTGTGGCTGCAATGAGTAGGTATACCTTACGAATAAGCCCCTACCGTCGTGCAATGCGAGACGACTGAGCAGCAGCTCCATGCTCTTCGGCAGGGGTGGCAATTGGATTGTCCCATGGTTCTTAAAACGAAGAGCGGCTTCTAACGCTAGCCTCGTCCGGATTTCAGACACAGGGGCATTGAGAGGTATCTTGAGGCGGCTGAACAAGTTCGGTGGACGATATAGTAGAATCTGACAGAGGATGTAAATGGCGTGTGCTGCAATAACCATTGACGGTAAGCGTCGTGAAACGCTCTTTGGACCATGGGGGTGCTCTCCAGAGACATGGATACGCGACTGGAGAGATGTCATTGTGTGAGGATGGCATCGCTGTGTGTAGTCTGCCTTGGTGTCTGGCAGCGTGCTGCGGTGGCGGTGCCATCCTGTCTAGTCTGCCTATTATATACAATCCACTCCCCCTTTCTCGTCCGCCACGCATGCAACATGTACGCCCATCTCGTACGACGAGATGAGATGCGTGAAGACTACATGACATACCGCAAAGCGAACCGAAAGGAAACTCGATGTCGCACCAGCGGTAGGACGCGACACTGCTCGTCAGACACCCACAACGCACGGAACGACCAATCACCAGTGCTAGTGTCATTCCTGTTCTGCCTGCTTCTGACCTGCGGACCGAGACGTCTCACGAACACTACAACGCAACGGGAAACTATGATGGGAAACACTCAAAACCGAGTAGTTGCTAACAACTTCTGGCTCTGGGGAACACACCTGGCTGCCATGTACATGCAAGAGTTTGCGACGAAGCATGAGAATAGGGGCCGCGCCACAAAGTGGTCTTCGCCAGGCAGGTTCTCCTCGTCCACACCGTGGAGCACAACTCATTCCGTACGTCAGACGGGACTAGGCACTTTAGAATACTCCCCTGTACCGGTCCGTTGTCTGTATTCACGACGATCCGCAAACGTGTGTTTGATTTACAGGGTTTACTCGCTGGCTGCTCGTGGAAATCGCCCAAACGGTTAGTCCGCGCTGATCGTGGAGTAGGGGTGGGGTAGTGGACAGGTATACTCTCGTTTACCTCGGACGTAGGGTTGGTTTTACTGGCATATCTTCAGGGTTCTGTTACTATGTAAAGGTTATCGATCACTTCCCAGGTAGTGGCAATCATTGACATGGATGGCTTCCTCGCTCACCTATATGCAGGACCCACCCCTTTGGGCCCTACCGATAAGTACAGGCACCCACTGCACACATGACAACGCTCTGTGGCGTCCATCTGCAATATTCCATTGTCATATTCGTTGGGCCGTAACGAATGCTACAAAATGACGGGAGACTCGTTCTGCGCTTAACTCTGTGTTTGAATTTCGATGCGGCTCTTCTGGGGGGTAACCAGCCTCCAGTCACAACGTATCTGAGTTTGGAGGGGTTCGTTTGCCTGGAATGCGATCACTCAAACGTACCGATCGATGAATATGAACCCAACATCCGCTTCTGTGTTGTTCCGATTCTGCGATGGCCCAGACGCTTTGGCGTAGCTAGAACGGAATTTACCATTCGTTGGGGCAGTCCCGGGGCATCGTTGTGCCGAGTAGCAGGCGTGATTGCTGATATCCTCCCCCCTGGGTCGCCACCTGCGAAAGATGACGTTCGTGCCATTGGAAATACCAGAACATTAGTCAATATCTCGGATGGCCATCTATCCTCCCA
>JADGIP010000825.1:0-11071 GCA_016618355.2 Astraeus odoratus | reverse complement strand
AGATATTACATGGGCAAGTGAAATGAAGAGACGGTACGTGCGCCGTCTTTCTGTGCTCTGACACGATTGCTTCATAAGTACCAAAGAACCATCGACGAAATGGACGCTCGGCCTGGATTTGCAAATTATATATCGAGAGCAAAGCTGTTCCAGAGTAAACCGGGAATCAGTCCTCAGAAAGGAGGGTGATGGTATTGCAGTGGGATTATGATACAGTGGTATGCCTACTACCAAGGCATTGTACTCAGTCGTCATCACCATCGCCGTTACCTTTTTTCTTCTTTTTCTTTTCTTTACGTGCCTTCCGTTTCTCCTCCTTCTCAGCGGCGTCCTGCATGGCCAGGAAATCACGTATAGAAGGTAGGGCAGACGATTCAAGAGCTTTGAGTCGTCCTCCTTCCTCTTCAATCACCGTTTCTTGCGGAGGAGATTTTGGAACGGAAGTGCGCGTAGTGGGAGGTGGGCTAGGTTCAGACTCGGCATCGTCAAACCATCCTCCCTTCGTACGGTTCGTTGGTTCACCCATGGGTGATCCGCGCGGCTGATCTCCATCCCCATGTTCACTACTGGATTCGTCGGCATCCGTGATACCTTGGTATTCACCAGCTCCAGCAAAAATATCAAAATCCTCGTTAACTGGTTCCGGTTCTGGCTCTGCGCGGGATGGTTGTTCTTCTACGGGTTTAGTAGATAAGGCTGGTGGGGCCTCTGCACCAGCATTCGGATCCTTGTCCTTGTCCTGCAAAGGCTTTTCAACCTTGCGCTTTTTCTTCACTCCATCCTTCTCGCTCTTCACCTTCCTCTTCTTGACCTTGACCTCCTTTTGCCCTATTGGTTTGAATCCTATCGGCTTGAACTTGCCGGACTGCTTAGCTGCCTCAAGGGCCAATCTCTCCTCTTCAGGGCTTTTGGCGTTCGAAGTCGTAGCCGGTTCGTGCGTAGCCGCCGAGTTCCCTTGCTTAGATTTGAGCTCGCGAATGATATCTTCTCGCGTTCTTTTCTTCGGTTCCGTTGTCACAGTTGTTGTAGCCTCCATGTAAGCCTGTTCCAAGATGTCGTCGTCGTCGTCAGAAGCTGCTACTCGGGCCCTATTTTGCTCCAAAAGAGACATGTCAAGGCCCTTGACCAGTATCGTGTGCTGGCTATCTCCCCCCAGATACTTGCGTTGTTCTTCAATCTGTAACTCCAGCATGAGAACTTGCGCAGAGCATAGTTAATTGCGCAACCTTACAGCATCTTTACCTTCACGAGCGGCTCGCTGTTCGAAATCCTGCAATATGGCTTCGACCTGTCATTCGACCTTGTCAGAAACGACTGAGTGTAACGTCGCATGGCCAACCTCGGCATAATCATTTGCGACGCCTTCCCGCCTCTCGGAAGCACGGTCTCGATACTTTAGCTCGGCCTTCTTCACTTTCCTGGGCTTGAACGCTGGTTCGGATTGTCCCGACGATGTTCTGTAAAGCGGATGTCATCGTGCAAGGATAAGCCGTATGCAGAGGAGCTCACGCTTTCTTCTGCGGCTTGTCTGTAGTAGACAGAGTCGGCCGTTTGACGGTAGTCGCCGAGCCTGGTCCTTGAAGCAATTGTCTGAATGCGTCCTGTCAGTGTACCCACATACAGTCACTGAATACAGTCTACTTTTGAGATGGGTGCAAACGAACCTGATCCATTGATACGTTCTCAGCTAGACATCAAGTAGAATATTGTCAAGCGGCACATTGGTAGAGGAAAGCTAACAACTTCCCAGCTTTTTCCTTTTCGGGACATTTGGATATTGAACCCCTCGAGCTTCCTTTGTAACTGCGAACCCTTGAGTTCCTGTCGAACAACGGACTAACTCTCCACAGGCCATACAACAAGCCTTTCTGAATCGTTTTACACGATGTTTGTAATACGAGGTATAGCAGCTACATCAATCTGGTGACTTAATGACAGATGTTCTTGACGAGATTGGCCTATTCCCGACTGAAGCCATTCTGGTCACCCGAGTAGGTTGTTCGGCGACAATCATATGCGGTAAATATCCCGGTCGTCCTTGCGATAAGGACTCCATGGTTCCTTGACGGTATACCGCCCATTTGTCTAGTTCTCGGGCGGATGGAACGCCAGCCACACATCGTGGACAAGCCGAGAGCAAGTGACCAGTTTCTTGATACGCTATACTGTGCCTTCTCGAATGACATCCCGTCCGAGCATGAAAGTTGGCGACCTTTCACCCAATAATGGGGCTTTCGTTCAGCTCGACAAAACCTCGTCTAGAGTCTGAACAGTGCCATCTGTATAAACCGCTTGCATTCTCTCACAGAAACACAATCCGGTCCAACAAAGTACCTGCTCCTTTATCTTACCCACCATCGGGGTGCAGTGGTATGACATGTCTCACGCGTCTATCACTTCCACAATTCTGCCTCCGCGCCGCGCAAGAGACTGCTATGTATCCTTTTGAGAGTCTAAACTCGCTGCGCACGAGTTCGCCGCTGTTCTTTTCGTGAACTAAGGCGATTTAGATCTGCTAGAACTCGCAAGTTGCATTACACTGCGGAGCTTGTTCGATAAGCCCGCGGCGTCTTCGGCAGCTCCATGATCATGCCTGGTCGAAAGGTCATCTTATTCCGTTACTGTCATGTGTCGATAGTGTGGCCACGTTCCATATGACTACAGCATTATGTGCTTCGGTGGTGCCTGCTGTGAAACTGGGCTTCCATGCAGTCGATCTTCTTATCATGATAGCATAAACAATGCAATATCGTCACCCGGGTACATCGATGCTTTCATGACATCGCTCCGCTTTCTAACACCCGGTCTAGAGGAGACTGGGCCTGACCGTTTGGAGTAGAGTCGAGGAACCCTGAAGCCTGATCATTGGCTGATCGCACCCTGCCATTGCTCTCGTGCTCACTGGACGCTCTGGACTCATAGCAGTATATTTGATATATTCATGGCAACGGTGTCGATCTAGTTCATAAGTATTGCGAGTTCCATGACGTCAAGTTGGCGTAGACCGTCCATGATGTCAGACTAAGCTTGTACGGGACAGTATTACATACCGTATTTGGATCTCGTCTATGGTTTGGAGATGCTCCCGAGCGGTGGAGATTCGCTTGTGTGACCCACCGGCCCTTCATCGCAGTGAACACATAGGTGCTTGCCAGTCTTGACATGTGTCATGATGACTTCTGCACCTTCGTCTGACTTTCGGACTTGTTTATTACATATAGCCCTTCGAACCGGACATCCGCCACTGCCGGCCGGAAATATTTTCTCCAATTACGCATTCGCCTCGACTTGGCCACGGAGCTACCAGCCTGCAGTTTCACATTTTCCCGTTATAATCGTTGTGCCCTCCCGGAAAGACCCAACTGGCTTGACTGCACCTGTTCCGTTTGCTTCCAAACAAGATCCAATCTCCTGGGTCGCCGGCTGTATGTAGAACCCCAGGACCGTTGGCACTCCGATCTGACATCTTTTAAGTAACAGTGCACACACACCATTTGCGTGCCATATGCTGAGATTCGACCTTCGCGTCTTGAATTTCACAAGTCGCGGCAGTAAGCTCTTTAGCTTCATTTCCAGACCAGCTCACACCAGAACCATAATGTCGTCCACTCCTTGGATTCCAAATCAGTATCCAAAGGCCCGCCGTTCTGATCATGTCGACGTATACAAGAGTGAGAAACACGGTCAGGTCCGGGTCCCTGATCCCTATCAGTGGTTAGAAGGACAATCCGAGGAGACTGATCGATGGACGACCGAACAAGACACGTTTACAAGGGAATACCTGGACAAGAATCCGGATCGCATGAAGCTCGAGAATGCAATCAGAGCTAACACCGACTATGAAAAGGTACGGCTAGGTATTTGAAGTACATCTGATGCATTCGCGTACTAAAAATATAGTTCACTGCACCCTCGTTCAAACACGACGGGCGATGGTACTGGTACTACAACAGTGGTCTGCAGGGCCAGCCAGGTTCGTGCATCTTGAGTTCCTGAGCTCTCATTCGTTACTAGGAAGGATCTTTTGGTCATAGTTCTCTACCGATCCAAGGACCATACTCTGCCCGACTTCTCCAAACCGGGGCCAGGGGGTGAGGTATACTTTGATGTGCGTGTTTCCTGCATGGTTTCATCAGGGATCTTGATCATACTGTCTGATTTGCAGGCCAATTTACTAACCAAGGATGGGACGGCTGCGATCGCCACATCTGCCTTCTCTCGCTCAGGTGAATACTATGCATACGGCATTTCTCTGTCTGTCAGTATTCGCTTCCATGACCAAAATTCCGTCCTGACACCCATCAGGGTAGCGACTTTTGCACGATTTATATCCGCCTCACGAGCGATCCCCTATCGTCCATTAACGAGGAAGCCGTGGACCATCATACCAAACGACTTCAGGAAGAAATCCGCTTCGTCAAGTTCTCTTCCATCACATGGACACACGACTCCAAGGGATTCTTTTACCAGGTAAGGAATATCTTAAAATATTACCGGCGAGAATCACGTAGCGATAACACCCCGTCCCTGGGTCTGCCACCGTACGTTGTAGCGTTTCCCGGACCGAGACTCACATGGTCTCGCTACGGAGGACAAGGCAGGGACAGAAACCATGGATGACAAGGATGCGATGGTATACTATCACAAAATTGGAACCCCGCAATGTCAGTCCCGAACCCGTGGTTTGATTACCTCTCAGTTATCTTGTTCTGTCGATGAGCTGATAAGTTAATTACCGTCAGCTGAGGATATCCTCGTTATGAAAGATGCCGAACATCCGGATTGGATGTGGGAAGCTTCAATCTCGGAACTCGACGGACGCTACCTTTACTTAAGTGTCGTAAGGGACACCGCTAGGGTGTGTCTCCGACTTGTCCGCGTGTAGCTCTTGTTTCCGTGATTCTCACAATGGATTCCTCAGAAAAATTTGCTTTGGGTCTCTGACCTACAAGAAAATGAGATCGGTCAGAACATGAAATGGGTGAAGTTGATAGACGAATATGATGCTGAATACACAGTGTAAGAACATATTTGTGCCACTCAAATCACCTGACCTGGTATATGGCCTTTTGCAGAATTGCGAATGACGGGACCAAGTTGTACATCCTGACCAACGAGAATGCCCCTCAGTACAAAGTCATCACCATCGACCTTGCAGACCCAAAACATGAACACAGGGATCTAATCCCAGAGCAAAAGGACGCATTCTTGGACGATGTCACCGCTGTAGGCAAAGACTACTTTGCCGTTGTTTACAAACGCAACGTCAGTTTCTACTCTTCTTTAATTGTATCTGCCTGAGGGGGAACTGATAACGCTAATGCACTTGTAGGTTATTGACGAAGTGTATATCTATTCTTTAGAAGGAAAGCGCCTGGCCCGGCTTGCTGCGGACTTCGTTGGTGCTGCAGATGTTAGCGGCCGCCGTTCTCAATCCAATCTATTTGTCACACTTACCGGCTTCACCAATCCTGGTATTATCGGTCGCTACAACCTCGACGAGCCGGATGACGAAAAAAAATGGAGTATATATCGAACGACTCAAGTTGAAGGGCTGAAGGCAGAGGAGTTCAGCGCCGAGCAGGTGTGGTACGAGAGCAAGGACGGTACTCGAGTCCCTATGTTCATTGTAAGGCACAAGAGCACGAAGACGGACGGGACAGCTCCAGCTATCCAGTATGGTGAGTGTACAGGTTTATGTTCGCAACCAGTCCCAGGAATAACGTGATGTTATGCAGGCTATGGAGGGTTCAGCATATCCATTAATCCTTCCTTCAACCCAGCTATTCTGACTTTCCTTAAATCATATGGAGCCGTATTTGCGCTGCCAAACATCAGAGGGGGAGGTGAGTTTGGAGAGGAGTGGCACAATGCCGGTATCAAGGAAAAGAAGGTTGGTTAACGAACCTCAATAAGAGTTCATCATCGCTAATGCCATTATAGATCAATGTCTTTAATGACTTCATTGCGGCGACGTGAGTTCTTCATAGCCCTCTGCTGTCGCCTCTGATCGACGACCTGATTTAGTGAGTACCTCGTCAAAAATAAAATTGTCGCCCCCGGAAAGGTCACTATCAATGGGGGTTCCAACGGAGGTGTGCTCCATTGTCCACATCCATTCATGAAGTGATCTTGATGGCTGGGCAGGTCTCCTTATTGCGGCTTGTGTTAACATTGCACCAGAAGGCACCTTTGGAGCAGGTGTCGCGGAGGTCGGTGTCTTGGATCTACTGAAGGTATGTACCTCGTATCAGGTTTCTAGTTCATTTGCAAAGCTGTCTCCGGCTGCACGTAGTTTGCAGACTTTACCATCGGTGAGCCCGCTTTTTTGGTACATCAAATTGGAACATGTTGTTTACCCAACACTTCGGTGCAGGCAAGGCGTGGGTATCAGACTACGGAGATCCACATAACCCACATGACTTCGATTTCATATATCCCATTTCGCCGTTGCACAATATACCGACGGACAAGGTGCTGCCACCCTTACTGCTAATGACAGCCGACCGTACGTACAATTTGTGCTCCTCCAGAAGATTCATCGCTAACAGTCGCCTGGCGGTAATTGCTGCGTAGACGATGACCGCGTTGTTCCCCTTCATTCGTTCAAACATGCAGCGACTCTTCAGCACATGTTACCCAAGAACCCGCACCCACTCCTCATTAGGATTGACAAGAAAGCCGGACACGGGGCTGGGAAGGCCACAGAAAAACGGTACGTCTCTACATGATGACTTACCATCTCCTTTGACGAGTGTTTATACGATCTATTGTATAGTATCCAGGATGCTGCGGACAAGTGGGGTTTCGCCGCCCAGTCCCTTGGGCTGAAGTGGCAGGGGTCGTAAATTTACGGTTGCTGACAGTCCGAGTACTTCAAGGAAGGGGTAATCCAATGGGAGTAGATGTGCCTTGCCGTAAGAAGACAGTCTGCTCCCAGGGGATTGCACTGGTCCAACATCCCTTGGGAGCTTGCTGTCTGATCCATTACGTAGATATTAACTGATAACTACAAATTCAACTCTGGTTAGGCCCATCTGCATTCTAAGAGTCTACGGAACATGGCTCCACCCGGGTAGGTGCCCTTTGCACGAGTCTAGCGCTAGCCCATAACCTTGACACGTTTCGAATCCAAGCCATTGTTGCTAAACAACGGCAACTCACTCTCTGATTTCTGAAGCTAGAGCACCTATATACTGTAAGTTTGGTGCACGTACGTGTAACGCTTCATATGCCGTCATTACGAGGTAAGATATCCGTCCTGAGAATGCGAGTGCCCTTCTGTCGCGGAACAGGAGCTGTAAAATTGAGTATTCATTAGCTGAACCAATGGAGTAAAGGAACGTGCAGAGACGACGCACCGTTTGTATTTTCAGTAACGTAAAATCGCCGCAGAATCATGATAGCCTGTTCACGAAGGTATCCCCCGACAGCATTGTATGCAGGGTGCACGGGGTGTTCCAGACTACGAAGAAGGATCAGAAGCAAGATTTCATTGAATAAGATGATAGCCGACGCTGTATTCACTCCCAACACACTTCCACAACCACCAAATTTATCGTTCTCACATCCATAAAACACCTCCTTAATCCCTAACTGCCGGAGCGCCGAGGCGCACATGATGCACGGCTCGACTGTGACATAGAGAGTCGTATCTGAAAGGGGATACTGACCGGAGAGGGACGACACTGGCGTGAGTTGACTGTCGGCAAGGATGAGATCGATGGCTTCGAGCTCGGCATGTCTTGATGCCTAGAAACGCCATGCATTGACGAAGAATATCATTTAATCCAAACAGCCCGCACTAGCGCCTAAGATACAGAAGCACTGACATTCCTGAGCTCATTGGTCCTGTTGCGTGCCTTCGCGATTGCGACGTTGTTCCGGACGAAGACACATCCTACGGGCACTTCGCCCGCTGCGAGCGCCTCCTCTGCCTACCAAAATGTTCAGCTGGAGTCCTACGATATGAAAGCGCGTGCACCATAGCCATCGCCACGTTCATCCATGCGAGGTGATCGGAATGATCGGGCTGGATAACTTGGTCTGAAGAGTGGTGTCCAGACATGCTGACAGTGCTATGGACGTGTTTGTTTCCTCATTGAACGTGGTCGTTGGTCAGCGCTAGCGTTGGTAGCAAGCTGCAAATCCGATTCCAGTCAAGACTGGCCAGTCACCAGCTCGTTCGGACCACATGGACGGTACGAGTGGCAATACGCTTTGCACAGCTACTTATCCCTAGCCGGACTGGAACGAGTAGCGAACTAAGACATCAGACTGCATAGCATTTGGGGCTGCGGCGGATGATGATGGTGGAGCAGAGTCAACTAACTTTATGTACACCTGGGGCAGCATCACACCATCATTCCTCCCTTCTGCACGCTCAAAGTCGAGGGTGCCCGGCTGATCGACTGCCTGCTTCTGTTCTGCACATCAAACTGCCACCTATATCAACATTAAATGACGGCTAAAGCAAACCCCGATACCACCCAACCTATTCTTGCAGGAGGTAGCGCGCAGTCTGGGACTTTCGCGACCACCGAAGGAACTCTCTACGTGTCTAAGCCGTTCCGCTCAAAGAGATCCAAGAAGCTGCGCGCTATTGTTACCTTTGAGCCACGTAAGTCGCACTTCGACACCACCAACGAACAGTCCGGAACAAACGAGTTTCGCGTGAGTAGTACCTCCTGTCCCAGTCTCCTGTATTTCTCCACCTGACAGACATGACGCGCATTAGGGCTTCTTCACGTTGTTCTGGATATCCTTGTTTCTATTTACAGTCCAGACGTATATCTCCTCGCTAGAAGCAAATGGGTATGCACTCTCGTTTGCATTTGCTACCATGTTCTCCCGAGACGCCGTCGTCCTCGCCATATCCGACGCGGTCCTCGTGCTCTCCACTGGCTTGTGTGTTCCATTTGCAAAGGCTATTTCGCAAGGTCGACTGAGATATTACTGGGTCGGCGCTGCCCTCCAGCACATCCTTCAAACTTTCATACTGGCTATTGCGATAGTATGGACATACCATCGGTACGGTCATTTTCCTCTCTGTGCCTCTGTGCCATAGCACAAGCTCATGAATTCACTATAGGCAATGGCCCTGGGTTCAGTCCGGTTTCCTGACGCTCCATTCCTTTGTAAGTCCATCTTTGTTACTTCGATTGACGTCACTTATGGAGCCGATCTGGGTGTTACAGGTGATGATTATGAAGATGCATTCTTACATCAGTATTAATGGCTACTTTTATTCCACTCTCGAACGCTCACAAGCGGTGTATGAGGAACTGCAACGATTGACGGACGAACATGTAGCCGGGGGTTGGGATGGTGCTTTGCGCGAGGCAGAATCTGTGCGGACTAAAGAAGCGCAGGAGAAAGAGACCAGAGGACCCAATGATGGTATTAGTAGCGTGGATCAGGAAATAGGAACACCAGAGGCAGAGGTTGTAATTCGTTCCCTCACGGATCTGGGCACGGCAGACGCCCTGCGCCGAAGATTGGTGGCTGTTTCTGAAGAACACAGAACCGACCGTTCTGAGCGCGAGACCCCTGTGGGTGCGGATCACGATATGAATGGGGCCGAGTCCACTGGGTTCACCCCGTCATATCCCGCCACTCCTGCACAGGCTACCCTGGATTTATCTCCTGCTGCATTTGCCTCCATTTTGACCCACCATCCGAATCCGGCTATAGCTGGCACTGCGCATGCATTCATCGACCTTGATTCTGAATTAGTGTCAGGTGGGCCCTGCAAAGTACGCTACCCTGAGAACCTGACCACGGGCAATTTCGTTGAGTACATGCTCATCCCGACGTTGGTTTACGAGTTGGAATATCCCAGGACCGATAGGTGCGCCAGAATGAAACAAGGAATCGGGGCTGTTGCTGATTCTGTAATATGTTCAGGATCCGGCCTTTGTATGTGTTTGAGAAGACAGTTGGTTTCATGGGCTCTTTCGCTCTACTGTATACGGTTACAGAGAGTTTCATTATCCCTCTCACGCCAACACCAGAGCAGTCCTTTTTCCGAAGTTTATTGGATTTGGCGCTTCCGTTCATGATCGCGTACCTTCTATTATTCTATATCATATTCGGTGAGTACCTGAAGGGGTCCATCCTCGTTCGACTTATTAACTGGTGTATTAGAGTGTATATGTAATGGCTTCGCAGAATTGTCCCGGTGATTATATCTCATGCATGATCCCGAGATGGAGCTGACATCTTCTATAGTTTTGCTGATCGGCAATTCTATGAGGATTGGGTACGCTTCTATCCTCCATTTTTCATATAACATCGAGCCGACCATCTACTCAGTGGAACTCAACTTCCTGGGATGAGTTTTCTCGCAAGTGGAATAAACCTGTGCATACCTTCCTCCTTCGACATGTCTATGCATCCACCCTTGCGTCGTACCCTTCTGTCTCCCGCACCGGTGCGATGGTTATGACATTCCTCCTCAGTGCGGCTGCACACGAATTAGTAATGGTGATCGTCACGCATAAAATACGGTTCGTGATTCTGTTCTTCCTCTTCTCATAGGTAAAACCAATGGGCTACAGCTGATGACTGGAAAATTAGGCTCTACCTGTTCCTGATGCAGCTCATTCAGATCCCTCTTATATTAATCTCGAGAGCACCCGCCATCAAACAGAACAAACTCTTGGGAAATGTAGTATTTTGGCTTGGGTTATACGCAGGATTCCCGCTGTTGTGTGTTGCCTACGTTGCCTATTGAACTGGACCTCGAGGCAAAGTGGCTGGCTACTGTTGCAAGAGGGGAAATACCTTCAGCCTTAGTCGAAGAATGCATTATGGCTTACCCCTTGATTTATGACAAGTATGCAGACTACACGTGTCAGGTAAAATAGTGCTTGGTGTTAATTACGATCGTCCCTGCTTGCCCCGTGGTCATTGCGTAGGTGACCACTGACTGTTCGTAGTACTGCACATTATAGTCCGCACAGACAGCAGTGTTCGGGCTCAGCCATGGAGTCATATATGTCACGAGTGAGTGGGGAGCAACTCAACACAAAAATAGCAAACATGAATGGTAGTGTAGTAAGACAATCTT
>JADGIP010000824.1:0-11075 GCA_016618355.2 Astraeus odoratus | reverse complement strand
AATTTTCGATAAGGACAACACAGCCACATAACACACTAGGAAAGTGCTAGGGACTTTAATGCCATATAAGGAAAATAAAATTACCAAATAAGGAATATTATTATTAATGTGAAATTTGAAGAATCTGGGGGAGTCACCTAGGGTGGGAAAGTTTCATTGAGTGTGAGAATTTTCGATAAAAAACAACACAGCCACATACCAAATAAGGAATATGACTAAAGTGAAATTTACAAGTGTTAGAGGTTTTACTACTATACATGGAATTAGTGATTGAACAGGGTGTCACCCACTACATGGATTCAGAGCTTGAACTCCATTCCACTGATCTTAAGACATGCATTTTCAACAACACCTAATGTCTCTTCTTTGGACTTATTTGTGGCTTCTAGTGTTGTGGCTAGGTCAGGACATACAGGAACACCTAAGGCCTCCCAAAGGTCATGCCTAATAGCTATGATCTGGGTGCCTTGGTCCAGTAAGCATTCTACATGGATATGGTCATTTAGCGATCCATCCATGGCTTGTAAGGGTAGCAATGTTTGCATGACTACTTGCCCCTCATCATCCCTTACTATGAACTCTTCATATTCGAGCCATAGATCAGGGGCAGGGGTAGGCACGGTTTCCATGCTGCCAACTGAAACTCATTTAGTGGAAACCAGTTTGCATACCAATCTGCACATATCTGGAGAAATGGAGAGCAGTTCTTGTGTGGATATGGATACCTGAATGTCTAATAATCATTCCAAAAGCTTCTGGGCAACTGTGGGGTTGTCCATGGGGATTTGGTACTTATATTGTGGTTGTGCAGTGCCTGGCACCTTGTTGGTGGGTGTGGGTCCTGTGATTTGGGGCTTGAGACTTTAGGTGTGGTGGAGAGTGTGGTGGTCAGAGGTACTTCTGTGATGTGCAATGGAGCAGATGAGCTGCTTGGGTTGGGTGTGGAGCCTTTGTTTTCCATGCACTGGGAGGGGATTTCCACTCTGTTGAAGCATGCTTGTTCCTTCTTTTTAATGTTGTTGTGCAATTCTTCAACCTGCACATATGCACAGGTGAGAGCACACTGGTCTTCTTTGTCTTTGTTGATGGGGTCTTCTTCCATAATATATGTGGAGGGATGAATATCGACTTGCCATGAACTTTTGGACTCTAGTCCCATGAACATTGCACTTGAGATGCACTGGTTGCAGTTGTGCTGTTGGTTGTTCAGTGATTGTTGGGTTGTTGGCCTTTCTATAGAGAGGGTGTTGATCATATTTTGTCTCATGTCAAGCCAGTTGTTTATATGTTCGCAGATTGTTCTCCCTGTGATTCCTCTTGGGATTTCATTGCTGTCAGGTAGGCATATCCTTCCATTTCTCTTTTGGCACTTCCCTGCTTGGCAGTATTTGGTGCATAGTGGACAGGTGTCCAATCTATGTCTGTCTAGGCTGCTGCAGAAGTAGCACTGCAGGTCACATGGTTGGGCATTAGGGTCCATTGGTGCTCCATATTGGTGATGCATGTAAGAGTTTTGAGGTGCATACAGTTGTGACAGGGGTGCATATGGTTGCTGTGTGGGCATGTATTGGCACTGTTGGTTCAGGAATGGTTGCAGCAGTGGTATGTATGATTGCTGTGGGGGCGCATATGTGCTCTGAGGTGCAGGCATGTAGGATGATCCTGTGGTGTAGTATTCCTTCTTGACTACTGTTGGTGGTGGTGTATTGGATACTTGTGGCTCTGTGTGTGTGTGCTCTGTTCTTGGGGCTGTGGCTGATGATCCTGTGAGCAAGAACATCATGTGTGCTATGATGTCTTTCATAGGCCAGGGCTTGTCAAGGTAGTGATCTAGAAATACTAGTGTTAATCTGTTCAAGAGCTGTGTCCTGAACGTGGGGTGGAATCTATCAAGGAATTTTACCTCTTGTTCTCCTTGGGAGACCTTCTTCCTCTTGTCCAGAGTTTCTGGTTTGTGACAGACTTCAGGCAGTTATATAGGCAGTGGTAGTCATGTTTCAAGGTGCATGGCTTGCAAAATTCTGATTTTCTGGTTACTGCTGAAATCCCAGTGAGTTGTCCCTCCTGAACCATATGCCAAATGCATTCCATGGGTATGTGGCCCATATGATGGTTAAGCAGGTTTATATCTATAGATAGATGGGCACTATCCTTCAGAAGTAGGGGTATGACATTTGCATGGTAGAGATTTCCCTGTTCCATACAAACTAGGCTACCTTGATCCATTTAGACCATTTAGATTGTTGGTCATGTACATAGGTCCTGAGGTATTGGTTGATTTCCCTGTTAAGCTGTTCTGTTTGTCCATCTGTCTGTGGATGGTAGGCTGTGGACATATTTCATTGTATCCCTCGAAGCTTGTAGAGTTCTCCCATAAATTGTGGTGCAAAGGTGCTACCTCTATCAGATACCACTGACATGGGTAGACTGTGTTGACACCATATGTGACCCTGAAACAGTTTGGCTGTAGAGAGTGCAGTTTCCTCTTTAGTGCATGGGATGAACACTGTTTCCTTTGAGAAACAGTTCACTACCACCAATACATTGTCATAGCCATGGAAAGCAGGCATTTCAGTGAAATCTACAGTGATGTCTTGCCATGGTTCTTTTGGAGTGGGGAGTGGTAACAGGCTTCAATTGGGTTTCTGGTTAGAAGGCTTGGACTTTTGGCACTGCTGGCAATGTTTTACATATTCCTGTGTCTGTTCCTTCATGCCTGTCCACTGATAGTGTCTTTTCATGGCATTGTATGTAGCTTTTACTCCTTTATGTCCTGCTACTAGGGTGTCATGAAACTGTGTAATGAGGGTCTGCCTCTCTTCCCTGGTGCTACTGGTGATGTCAAGATTACTTACAAAGACAGGGTCCAGAAGGACTTGTTCTTTGTTGTCCTCTGTGGAATGAACATAGTGATCTGTCCTTCAACTCAAGGGGTCTGCTACATGCATCTGGGATCCATTCTTATACACCAGCACATAGTTGAACCTTGACATCCACAATTGCCACCTAGCCTGCCTTTTGGAGAGGTTTTGTGACTTCATAAAGTAGGTAAGGTTGTTATGATCAGTCCAGATTTCAAACAGGTACATGGTTGCCTCAAGGTAGTGCCTCCATGTTTCTGTTGCTTTTATAATGGCTAACATTTCTTTATCATGGATTGGGTAGTTTCTTTCCAGTGGAGTCATGGAGTGTGACATATAGGCTACTGGGCAAAAGTCCCCATCCTTGCATCACACTGACAACACACCTCCCACCACAAATTCAGATGTGTCAGTCTCCAGACAGAATTTGCAGTCCTGGTCAGGGTATTGGAGTATAGGGGCCTTGGTAAATGCCTTTTTTAGGGACTGGAATGCATCTCTCTGCATCTGACCAGACATGAATGGGGCATCTTTGCAGGTTAATTCTGTGAGTGGCCAAGCCATGATAGCATAGTCTTTAATAAATCAGCAGTAGAAGTTTCCTAGACCTAGGAATGCTCTAACTTGGTGGACTGTGGTTGGTTCAGGCCAATCCAGAATTGCTTGTACTTTTATAGGATCCATTTTCACACCAGCAGCAGAGACAATTATCCCCAGGAAATTCACTTCTTTGACACAAAAGTGGCATTTTTCTGGTTTTATGAAGAGATCATTTTCTTTTAAGTGGCATAGTACTTCCAAGACAATTTTATCATGTTCCTTGGGGTCCTCTGACCAGGTAAAGATCATGAGGTCATTGATGTACATGATACAGACATCTGGTATGTCATGAAAGATCTCATTCATCATTGCTTGGAAGGTGGCTAGGGAGTTACACAGGCCAAAGTACATGATGACTGGTTCAAAGGCTCCTTTATGGATGACAAAAGCAGCTTTCCATTCATTGCCCTCCTTGATTCAGACATTATTGTATCCCCAGCAAAGATCCA
The DNA here is from genome assembly GCA_016618355.2 of Astraeus odoratus. Lineage (NCBI taxonomy): Eukaryota > Fungi > Basidiomycota > Agaricomycetes > Boletales > Astraeaceae > Astraeus > Astraeus odoratus. The sequence continues at coordinate 7,165 of JADGIP010000824.1, read as the reverse complement.
TTCTTGTGAACATTTTACATCCCTTTGGTTTGTCTACCAACTGGCTTATTAGTGGGAGAGGATTGTTATTCTTTACTGTATGTTCATTCACATATTGGTAATCCTGGACCATTCATTTCTTGCTATCTTTCTTTGGTACAAAGAATACTGGAGATGTCTGAGGGGAGTGTGATGGTCTAATATACTCTTTTCTGAGCTGGTCTTCCAGGAAGCCTTCAACCTCCTTCTGCTCATCTACTGACAAGGGTATGAGTCATCCTTTCTTTGGGTCAAAGGTGGACTTTAGGTCAATGACATGATCCCATGGTTTCCTTAGTGGCATGCATTCTGAGGATTTCTTTGAGAAGATGTCAATATACTCCCAGTATTCCTTTGAGACTAGCTTTTGTGCATCTTCCAACCTGCTCTCCAGCTTGTCATCCTCCCTTTTAACTCTTTTTTCCCATGCTTTAAGAGCTTGTACCCATGTCTGTTTTCTCTCCTTGATTGTCAATCTTTTCTCATGCAGGGGTTCCTAGAGGTTATGACATTCAAGGGGGCACCTGTTCAGGGAGACCTTTCCTGTTACCAAATCTATTTCAGAGCTATGGGTCTGAAGCCAAGTGTGTCCCAAGATTATTGAGGTCTTCCCTAAGTTGGTGGCATAGCATCACAGGGTTTCTGCTTGCCTTCCTACTTTGACTACCAATTGCACTTTGTGAGTCACTTCTCCTGCACAGTTAGTGGTTCCATCCACATTGAATACAGGGACCTTCTTTGGTAGTGGCAAGAGCCTCAGGTGTTTTTCCTACATCATCTGCTATCCATGAAACAGTCAGTGGCACCACTGTCTAGTAAGGTGCTAACTGATATTAAACCCATTGGGCCTTTAATTGTGATAGGGACTTTCACCTCCCTGTTCATCAAGAAAGATCTTTGGAGCTTTAAGGGTTCACAGACAGCCTTGGGGCTTTTAGAACTGCTGCAAACTTTAGTGATATTTGGGGAATTAAGCACTGGTTCTTTTATGTCTCTAGCCAAGCCACTTGGGACCCCCCTAGTGATTTAAATACAGAACAAGAGCATGGAGACATGCCTACACTGTCTGAGGTATATTCCACATTACAGTCTTCTACCTCTAAAGATCTGTAATGGTTGTGTACAGATGACTGCAGTACAGAAACTTTTTCTTGTGTTTTTGTGTTTTCTTCTGTTTTTGTATTCTTTTTCCATCCCTTTTGAAGTAAGAAAATTCTGAATTGATAAATACAGCATGCTTGCTGGATCTGAGATTCCTGAGCCAGGGTGCCTGGCTTGTCCTGACTCAATTGTCTTTTAAATCAGCAAAGTAACCCCTCATTCCTTCATATGACATTTCTTGGAGTGCCTGAAGGCATGCATCTTCTGGTGGTTCCAGCACCTGAGGTTCTGACACTGTCATTCTTGCATGTGGTCTCCTAGGTCTCCTCAGTTGTTGCACTCTCTTGTGAAATGTCCTTTCTTGTCACAGTTGTAACAAGAGATACTGGCCTTATTAAAGGGTTGGCCTGCCTTTTGTGCAGCACCTATGTCTGTTGGACCTCCTGTCCCAAGGTTACTCCATAGGACTGGTGACTGCTTCCAGTGTTGTTAACCCAGATGCACCCCTGGGACCTAATCATGGCCACCCTCTCAATGGCTTGCCCCACTGCCTTACACTTTTTTTTGAGATCATTGAAATCTTCTTCATCTACCCCTTGAATGAAGACTTCTTTTATGATTTCTGGCTTAATGGCCTTGACCAGGATTGAGAAGGCATAGTCATCAGAGACCTGCCCAGCCTGTTTCATGGTGGTGAAGCTGTTCAGGAAGTTTTCAATGGGCTGGGCTCCCTGTGTGGTTCTCTGCATTTGGGCCTGAGCCCACTTTCTTTCTGACTGGGAGAAGAAGGCATCCACTTCATCCTTCAGGGTGTTCCAAGATGGCCATATCCCTGCATCTTGGCATTCTGTAATCTGGGAGTGGGAGTACTTCTCAGCTATAGGTCCTTCCATCTGAGACCAAATGGCAAGGCATTTATCCATGTTGGTAGGTAGGGCTGTGGTGTAGGCCTGCACACACATCTTCATTTTTACCCACCATTCTTTAAATTTAGCTCTTTCTCCTTTATAAGTGCCAGTGTCAGTGAACAGTTCAATCTTACTAGATATAGCTGCAGGTGGTACCTGTGCCTGTGCCTGTGCTTCCAGGTCAGCAACAGCCTGTTGTCCATTTTGTATTTCTTGGTGGGCTGCAGTAAGATCTGCTTGTAGCTGGTTGATAGTTGCTATCAACTGGTTCCAGTCTTTTTGTGAGATGTTTGCTGCCATCTTAGTTTTCTTCTTCCTGAACTTCTACTATGACTGCATTGGTGGCCTGAGCTGTGTAATCATACCAAGAAATGGGTGGCTGGCTGTTCAGTGTAAGAAGGGAGGTGTCAACAGTAGAGGTTTGGTTGTTCCACCTGTTGTCTGCATCCCAGCTGGATTCATTGACTCCTTCTGCCTAGGCATTGAGGTTTTTGTCAATTGATTCAGATTCATGAAACCTGGTTTCCTCTTGAGCACCAGTGGTTCTGTTCTGCCTAATATGGTTGTCAGTAGAAGTGATGTAGAGGTGGAGACTGGGATAGTTGACTGTGATTCAAATGAGAGCACAGAGAAAAATTTATATGCAAGCAAGGTAGTGTACAAGTAAGCAAGGAAAAGCAGGAACATTCACAAGGCACAGCAACAAGTTTAGTAGGGGTGCTGCCTTAGATGTCTGGCAGCAATTCTGGATGGTAGGGTATTATCTGTATCCCACTGGTACTGCCTCCAAACTCCATGAAGCTCAAGCTATGCTAGTTCTTTCTTCCACCTACAAGGGACAGGGGGTTCTGGTGGTGGTGGGGTAAAGTTGTTGGGGTCTGGGGTAGGATAATGTAGGGCAAGGGTCACTTTTTCTTGCTTAAAGATGATATGGGGCTCAAGAACTTCTTCTTTCTTTATTGGCACTAGGTGGCTAGTAAGTGCCTAAACTAATTCAACATAAACTTGTACTTGCTAGTTAGCCCAATGACCCCCTAGAGCTTGGGTCTTCTTCAGTACTATCCTAGTACACATGATGGGTCACTATCCTATCCCACTTGCAACACTAATAGTATCTTAGTAGTTAACAACTACTGTGCTAGATCCCTACAGGTGTTCCTTTTCCTAAGCACTAGGCCTGTTTGCTATCACACTGCTCAATCCTTCTGAGGGAGTCTGGCACACTATGCAGGTGGTCTAGTGGAAAAAGGCTGCAGATCACTGGTCTACCTCTGCAACCAAGGTAGGCACTACTGTGTAACTATAGCTCAGCCTCCTTGCCTCTTGGTAGAAGTGTTTGAACAGGAGTTGCTCTGCTGACACTGGGCACAACCCCAGGCAGGTGTAGATCAATGTAGACTACTGACTAAAGCCCTTGACACTGATGTGCACAGGGATGGCACTAAAGGCTGGCTGTAAATGAAGTGAAAGGTGTGAAGATGAAGTCCCTTAAGCCTGGGATCCAGCTATGATAGTTCTCCTTAACCCTAAAGTCTGAGTGTAGCAATAAAGTGGTTTAGATTTGAGTTCTAGTGAGATGACCCTAAGCAAAAACCTAGGACCACATCCAAGACTCTACTAGTGATGAATGGGAAAAGGAATAAGCAAGGACTTGAGCCTATAGTTCTTAGAGCAAAACCCAAAGAGAACTTGAATGAGGACTCTGGGTGCTGCATTCAGGTTTATATACTACTACAGTTGTTTGTAAATATTGTGTTATGGCTATGCTAGGAATGTTCTGAAAAGAACATGTGACTCCAATGATGTCATGATAATGTCATTATGACATCATGGTCTAGACTATGAGTTGGGACTGCACTGCCTACTGTAGATCATGTGACTGTGAGTACTTATGCTTAAAAGAGGTATACTACTTAGTAAGTACAGAGAAAGCACATACAGAAACAAGGAAAAAGTAGCATCCATTACACTTGGGTGGCTTTCATCTCCAAATGGAGGAAGTCATGTAGCTTGGAGAGGTCAATTGTATAGTTTCTAGTGTGCTCAGAGGAAACATCATACTTGGGGTGAATGGAGAGGTTTGGATGGTAGCCCTTATAGGTGGAGAGGTTTGGAAGGACACAGAGGTGAAGGTTGTTGGCTTTGGGGATGAAGATGTGACTGTTGAAACAGAGGAGTCCCTTGGAGTCAACAGACCAATGGAGGTCCTCTGTGGAGGAGAGGTGTCTAGATGCTACAGGGTTGGAGGGTAATGGGGAGTGAATGTCCTGATGGAGTTGCTCCACATTGAGGATCATGGCTGTGCAGAGGGCTAGGGCAATGAAGTAAGTTGCCCTAAGGGATGACATGAGCTGTTCAGTAGTGAAGACAGGATGGAGGTTATGTGGGTTGGCTTGAGCATAGTCCCTATCCCCCTCTTTAGGATAGATGCCCCAATGGCAGGTAAGAGAATCAGGTTTGGCACCAAGGTGCCCTGGACAGAAGTGAATGATGAGGTTGAACTGGGACAGATATTCAGACCAGTGTGCCTGTTGACAGGTCAGGACCTTAGATGTAGAGAAGTATTTAAGATTTTTATGGTCAGTGACTATGTCAACAGGGGTACCTGATCCCTCCAGGTAGTGCCACCAGTGCTTGAAAGATTCAAAGATAGTGAGGAGCTCCTTATCATGGGTGTCATAGTTGAGCTCCAGAGCAGTGAGAGTGCATGAGTAGAAGGCTATGGGATGAATCTCCCCATCAGAGCAAGTGATGGAGAGGATGCTAGCAATGGCATAATCTGAAGCATCAGTCTCAACTGTCAGTGGAGCATCAGGAACCCAGTGAGTAAGGATAGGAGCAGAGGTAAAAGTATCTTTCAGCACTTGGAAGGAGGTGCAGCACTCCTCAGAGAAGTCAGATGGAGCATTCTTCCATGTCAAGCAGGTTAAAGGAATGACAATATTTGAATAGTTTGCAATAAAGTGGTGGTAGAAGTTGGTGAAGCCAAGGAAGGACTGGATGTCCTTTACCTTCTGAGGCCCAGGCCAGTCTCATACAGCTTGTACCTTCTCAGCACACATGGTGAGGCCTTCTGGAGAGAGGCAGTAGCCTAGATATTTGATGGAAGTAGTGTGAAACTCACATTTTTCAGGTTTGGCATATAATTTGTGTTTTTAGAGGTGACAGAGAACTTTGCAGACATGCTTTTTATGTGACACCATATCCTGAGAGTAGATTAAAATATCATTGAGGTAGACAATTATGCACACATCCAGTAGGTCAGCAAATATGCTGTTGACAAACCTCTGGAAGGCTGCTGGGGTGTTGGTGAGACTGAATGGCATGACTGGCTGCTCAAAAGAGCCATAGCATGTGCAGAAGGTGGTTTTCCATTTGTCACCTAGAGCAATGTGGATGAGGTGGTATGTGTGATGGAGATTGATTTTAGTATAGACCTTACCCTTGGAAGGAGAGTCAAGTAGGTTGGAGATGAGTGGAAGGGGGTATTGATCTTTTTTCAAGATTTTGTTGAGGCCACAGTAGTTGATGCATAGGTGAATAGAACCATCCTTCTTTTTGATGAAAAGGACAGGGGTGCCATGAGCAGAGTTAGATTGCCTGATGAACCTGTAAGAGAGGTGCTCATCCAGGAAAGTGTGAAGCACCTCTAGCTTGGAGGGTAAAAGGGAATAGATGGTGCTGAGAGGAGGAGAGGCCCCCTCTTCCAGATCAATCTTGAGGTCAAAGTCACAATGTGGAGGGAGTTCTGTGGCTTTAGCTTTAGAGAACACATCAGTGAAATTGTGATACTCAGGAGGAACAGAGGAGAGATCCAGAGGAGGTGTGAGCTCCATAAAGGCAGCACACAGCTGGGCTTCCTCAGGGCACAGTTGGAGAGAGAATTGCACAGAGCCTTCAAGTTTGCATGCATGTACAAAGGCAGCAGCATTGATGAGAGAGATGTGTGGGGCAGTTCATAGTGAGTTGGATGGAGGAGATGGAGATGGAGACAGAGACAGAGGGTAGTTGTCCTTGGGAGTTTCTTCCATGGTAGGTTGACTCTGCTTAGGGAAACCTGAAGCAGTGGGAGGATCCTGGGGCATTGGCATTCCCTGCAGAACTAAATGGAAGTTAATACTGCCCAATACCCAATCAATCAATGGATTGTAATGGGTGAGCCAGTTGTATCCTAGAACAAGAGCACAAGAAGAATCCAATGGAGTAACATAAAATGCAAATGGAGTGACATCACCAGAAGGAAAATGGATGGAGAAGTGAGCTAGTTGAGTTATGAATGAATTGCAAGTACCATCAAATAAACAGAGAGGAATAGGAGAGATTTCTTCTACTACAACATTGTGTGCTTTAATGAAACTAGGATCTATGAAACAGTGAGAGGAACCAGAGTCAAGTAAAGTAATAACATCAGAAAGGTCATAATCAGGTATATATACTACAGGCTTCAGAGAATTGGGGTCAGAAAGAGTGGACACATTGAGACATACTTCTGTGGATGCATGGTCAGAGTCAATGTGATCTCTAGGCTGTGCATTAACCCTGGGATTGCAGACTATTTTTTCACCGCAGCAGGCTTCTCCACAGTAGATTCTGCTATGGAGGCTGCTTGGGTGGCATGGGCCTTGACTGCATGAGATGTGGACCTAGGGCAATCCTTAGCCAAATGGCCAGGAAGCTGACAGAAGAGACAGAGAGCATTTTTGATGTGATGGAGGCATTCTGCAGCAGTTAGCTTCCCATCTTTGCCTAAGACACCCAAAAGGTCAGGCATGGAAGAGTCAGAGGATTTAGGGGTGGAGGAAGATGGTCACTGTGGGTGCTTCCCTTTGCCAGTGGAAGATGAGGAGGTGCCAGAGGAGGTGTTAGACTGCTTGGAGGAAGATCCTCCAGATGAGGACTGATTGGATGAGGAAGAGGGCTGAGAGTTGGTTTTGGTTTGGTGGGTGATCTCAGATCCCTTCAACTGTGCTCTGAGGAAGCCAAACTGCATGCTGCCTCTATGGAGCCCACACCTCCTCTGGATCTCTCCTCTGTTCTTCCTGAGTATCATGATTTCACTGATGTGTTCTCTAAAGCTAAAGCCACAGAACTTCCTCCACATCATGACTTCAACCTCAAGATTGATCTGGAAGAAGGAG
>JADGIP010000823.1:0-11079 GCA_016618355.2 Astraeus odoratus | reverse complement strand
AAATCCCAACAAGTCCCTACCTCTTAGGACAAAAAAAGTGCACAGTTTTGTATCCCAATAGGTAGGCTACAGGGGGGTGACTGAAGTGTCATCTGTGCAATGCTTCGTCAGCAGAAACAATTCCTTGTAATAATACTCGCATACCTGCACGTGCAACCTCCTCCAGGATACAACTGATACCGTCTCGGGCAGTAGTGACATCACCCAGAACTTTGTGCACATCACTGCGCATGTCGTGAGTAATCATGTCCCAGCATTGCTGCGTCAGCATGTCTAAATCCTTCCTGTAGGTAGCAATCATGCTATCTGTTTCAGTGAAGATGTTCTTGTGCAGTCTCCCCCCTTGACAAACAGATGTGAGTCGGATCATCCATGATAATGGCCATAACTCACAGAAGCTTTTCACTTCGGCATAGTTTTGGATGAACTGCACCCCCTTGTGTACTAACTCCCCTATTTTCACTAGAGGTTCCCATATGAGATTGATGCTTGTGAGAGTATCATCTTCAATGATGAATGAATACACATGGCCAATTTTAAACAGGAGCTTGTTGATGGATTGGTCTCGGTTCATCTGGGTCAGAACCATCTGCATGTATGGTCAACACTCATCGGGTTGAGAAAGGTATAGATGTGCATACCTGAGTGTTCATCCTTGCATTCTCTTCAATTCCTGGGTTCCTTGAAGGGCTATGAGATGGAGTAAAGAGCTGTCGAAAGTGTTTGAGAAAGGCGTCTAATCGCAAATGTGCTGCATACCTCACGCATATGACTGAGGCTACTCAAGAACCTGCATTTCGATGTCCTTCCACGAGTGCTCCCTTGGAGAGATCCCTATCCATCCATTTTTCAGAGGGCAACATTGGAAAACAGTTCACCCGACATACCTGTGTTTTGCCAGATGATTCCTGGGTAGCGCTCGTTTGCCCACTTTTCCCATGAAAAGCATCTCGAAATTTCTTCATAGTCTGTCATGCTATATAGTATCTGTATGTAGGGAGTAGTTGAGTGATTTGGCAAGTTGTGAATGCTGTGGTATAAGCTGAAGCCGATCAGCCTCAAAGCTGCTTGGATGTATGCAGCTGTGCAGCACAATTGCTTCCTTATCTGGAACGTGGCATTGCACAGCTTTCTTGTATTCTCCTTCAATGATGACACTTGGAAATGTCAACTGCGTCGACAGAAACCTTGCTTGCACTAGGTGATGTGGGAAATGCAAAGGGTATTGCAGCTGGAACAAGGCATCATAAGGGAATGTGGTACATTTATATCTGTAAGGCAATCCATTATAATGTACATCAAACAGAACATACGGTACATTTACATCTAAACATTTGCTGTAAGATAAGCCTAGTTTGTGCGAACACAGGGAGAAACAAGGTTTATATAGCTGGTGCAGTAGCTGAATCCTTGTAACATGCATGGAGAGTTATAGAAAGAGATGATCCTGCACAACTATATCCACAGGCAAATCTAAGATAGTAAACTGCAAAACTATGGGAATGTGCCAAACAGACGTGAGTGGTGTGGGCATACGGTAGTTAATTTTCTTTTCTTTCACGCCCTCACTAAGAGCACATGGTCCATGCAGCCGCACTGTATATGCATACTGCAGTAGTTAGTACGTATATATACTCATAGCGTACCGTGTGTGATTCCTTAGTCTTTGCAATCTAAGTTCCAGCATCATGCTTCCTTTGTGCTCGTTCTTGAGTTCAACTTAGGATCGTAACACTGATATGGATAATTTCCAACAATCTGGGCTGAATACTTTCCTACCAAGTCTGGGTATTTGCATAAGCACCTGAGAAGAGTGCCAGAAATGAGCAGGTGCTATGCTGAGCTGAGGTGTGTGTCAGAATATCGGGCCAATGTCAAACATTCACAAGCCGATTGATATATTGTACTGAGACACTGTACCTTATGTGCTGGCAAACGTAGTACTTAAATACTCGTAGTATACCCGGATGTACCACATTGTGTTTGAACCTGATTCCCTCATTCATGGTCCTTCGTCATCATCAGAGCCGGAATTGTAACAGTGTGTCTGGGGCATACGGTGCTGAGTGGTGTCTATACAGCTGAACGTGATATTGCACCCTTGAGAAGCTCATTGAGCAGAACAGCAGTTGGTGCAGCATACAACTGAGATTGCGGGATATGCATGCAGGCATAGTGCATGATGACCATGTGCAACGAGCATGACCAGGTTGTATGCACAGAGTCTGTCAGCCTCGAATGCCAGACTTGCACAAATGGCACACACAATGAAGCAAGGTGTCGAAGATGCATGATAAGAATGCAGACAGATAGTCGAAAGAAGCTTACAAGATGTACTTCAACAGGACACCGAAGAGGGCTGGGAAGGGAGGAGGGTCCAGGGAGCAAATGCTGAGTTCCTTGTATTCTAGCCCATCATCTGTGGACTTGGTGACAAATGTTGAGCAACAAAGATGCAACAGGGAAACCAGAAGGTGAACACTAACCTTTAGTCACTGAGAGAAGCATTATAGAGTAGAGGAGTGTTGCAGATTATAAGCAGAGACAAATGAACTATTCAGTGTAAGCACCGAGTAGATTGAACTGAGGGAGCTAAGCTACAATACATCGAGTATTTATATGAGATGTAACCTCTGGTAATGTGACTATGGAATAGTCCATAACGTTCTATATGATGTCATAGATAACGGTAGAATATCAGAAGAATACCATAGAACATGAAAGAAGAGTGGAGCATCATTCATGTACTACAACATGTGTATGTCTAGAACAACCAATTAAAAGATAGGTTATACCAGTTATCTACATCACCAGTCATGTGACGAGTATTTCGTCAACACCCTCCTCGTTTCAAATCTGGGAAAGTGATCAATCCTAGAGAGGAATGGTTGAGACGAAATTTCTCAAAGGTAAGATTCTTCGTCAGGCCATCAGCTTTTTGTTTGGTTGTATCCACATAGTCCATGATTATGGTACCATCGGCTATCCAATCCCAGATGAAATAATATTTGACATCCATGTGCTTCATGCATCCTTTAATGACAGGATTGTTGGCAATGAACAAAGAACCTTGATTATCTCTGAAGAGAATAGTTTGAGCACGTTTTACGTGACATTCATCAAGAAGTGAGTGCAGCCACTTGATTTGAATCACAGTATCACATAAGGACATATACTCAGCTTCAGTGGAAGAGAGTGCAATTGTTGGTTGTTGGCGAGATCACCAAGAGATTAAGCAATTACCATAAAAGATGGCAAAACCAGTTGTAGAACAATGGGTTTCAACATCGCCTGCCCAATCAGAGTCGGCATAGGCATGTAAACAAGATTCTTTTCCATGAAAATCAAGACACAAAGAAGGAGTCGATGCAAGATAGCGGACAATGTGCAAAGCCTGTTTCATGTGAAGATCTGTAGGATTAGCCATATATTGTGACATTTTGATGACCGAAAAAGCAAGGTCCAGGCAAGAGCCAAGCATAATGAAAAGTAACGATCCTATGATGGATTGATATTGACATCACAGATCAGCATTGGCATTATAGCCCTCAGGTGCTGGTGATGGAATATATCTGGAGGGTAGAGGAGTTCGGACAGGTTTGCACTGTTCAAGTCCAAAACGTTTGATGACTTTAAGTGCGTACGGAATCTGGTGTAGATGGAGTTGTTGTTTATCATGAGTCCTTGACACCTGTAAACCTAGATATTCTTTTACCAGTCCTAAGTCCCTGGATTCCCATCATTTCATAAATTCAGCCTTTTTCTTGTTCAGAAGGGTAGGCGAAGACCCAGTCATTGCTGCATCATCAACATAAATAATGAAGATGACGGTATCTTGTTTGTCCTTAAGAATGTAGACTCCAGCATCAGATTTTGAGCAGACGAAGCCCATTTTGAGAAGCAAGTCATGTAGTTCTTTATTCCATGCTAGAGCAGCTTGCTTAAGGCTGTATAATGCTCGTAGCAGACACAGAACCTTGTGTTCTTGACCCTTGACTCTGAAACGTTCTGGTTGTTCCATATAGATTTCTTCATCGAGTTGTCCATAAAGGAACGCAGTTTTAACATCTAGTGTCTCGATGTTCCAGTCTTGTGCAGCTGCATGAGCAAAGATAGTTCATACAGTTTCAAAGCATGCAACAGGACTGAAGGTTTCATCAAAGTCAATACCGTAAACTTGAGAAAAGCCTTTTGCAACTAGTCAGGCTTTGTATCTTCCATCCGATTTGTGTGCGTATACCCAATGACATTTTATAGGTTTTTGATCTGGGGGACAATCCACCATTTCCCAAACATTATGCTCTTTAATAGATTTAATCACGTCTTTCATTGCATCAAACCATTTGGTTTGTTCATCCTTTGATAGTTTTAGTACATCTCAGTACTGAGTAGGGATGTTGGAGACTTTCTGGGCTAAGAGGAATTCCATGAAATTATGACCTTGTTCTCAAATGAGTGATTGTAGATCAGCTTCTGGTGAGCCAACAACAGTAGGAGAAGTCAGATTTGGTGAAGCAGGTGGTTCAGGAACAGGAGCACCAGGAGGGGGTGGTCTGTGAACAAACTCTTGTTGATCCTCATCATCCCTAAGGCGTCTTGGGGGATTAGGATCTTCTCCAGGTCCATGTTCTTCATACCAATGTCGTATCTGATCTCTATCATCCTGTATTTCTCTTTCGATGTCAATGGGATGTCTATCTCCATAAACATTATCAGGTCTTATTCATGGTTGACATATTCTTTCTGATTGTCTTGGTATTTCCATAGCTCCAGGTGCCCACGATGGATGTTGTGGTCTTGGACGAGGAATATCCGGAGGTGGTACATATGGTTGAAATTGTGATCTTGGACCTACATGTATATCTGGACCAAGTCCAGGCCATCTTTCCAGACGAGGATCAGGTGGTAAATCTGATTGTGCTGGGTGGGGAAAGTTTTGCTCAGGTGGTTGTTGTCTTGCCGGAGCGACCAGCAGAGTAGCAGGTCTTGATGGAATCTGTACTTCTGGAGGTTGACCTTGCTGTGGAGGTGAAGGAGTTGGAGGACAAGAGGGAGGAGGAATATCTCCATCGTCTCCAACCAGATCGGGGTATGGAAGACAGTTTTGAGGTCTAGGTAATGCAGTTTTTAAAGGGTTATCTGTTCCAGGACAGTTTGGAAATATTGATTCTTCGAATGTTGCTGTTCGAGAAAGAACAACAGTTTTATCTCTCTGATAAAACATCCATCCTTTTGAGTCTGGTGCATATCCTATGAAAATCATTTCCTCGGCATGTGGAGAAAGCTTATCTGGCCATTTTTCTTTTGGAATGAAAACATACGCTTTACAGCCAAAGACTTTAAAGTAGGAGATATCAGGTTGTTTTCCTTCAAACAGTTGGATAGGGATATGCCATGATGTTTTGTTATCTTCTTTTCACGAGCATGGAATACAATTGTATGTGTGCAAAGCAACTCGTATGGAGAAACACCACATATTTTTTGGGAGGCAAGCCTGCAACTGAAGAGTGTTTTCCTTTTCCATAATTGTGTGATTAAAATGTTCTGCACAACTATTTTGTTGATGCATGTCTGCTAGGGAAAGTTGATGTTCAACTCCTAGTTGACGAAGAAAACTGCTGAAAGCTGAAGCCATAAATTCCCCTCCTCGATCAGATCGGACAGTATGAAGACGATGGGAAATGCGATGCTCAACCCAATTAACCCAGTGCTGAAAAACAGAACCAGTGTCTGACTTGTTCCGAAGGAGATGAATGAAAGCCATTGAAGAGAAATCATCCAATAAAGTGAGGAGATAGCGTTCACGATAATAGGATTTGGTAGTAATTTCAATCAGATCACAGTGAGTCAGCTGTAATGGTTGTTGTGCATGTTTGGTAGAAGCATAAAAAGGATCATTGGTCATTTTTCCAATTAAACAGCCAGGACATTTTTGGTGTGACCACCAGTCTGTTGGCAGAGAAGGAAAGTCGAGGAGTTTAGGAACTTGTCACATAACATTATCACCGGGGTGACCAAGCCTCCAGTGTAGAAGATCATAGTCGATATTGGGAACAGAATGAAGAAGGGCATGCTTTACTTGTTGTTCATCATGAATAATCTGAGATCAGAACCAATGAAGAATATTAGTGTGCAGAAGTTGCCAGCCTGCTAAGAAAAGTTTGCTGTTCTTCTTTACGAGCATATTATGACAAGTTGTGTGGACTGTCATACCAATGGTTGCAAGGTACTGAGTAGAGCAAATTCATTTTGATCCTTTCAGGCATAGAAAAACATTGTCTAAAAAGACATGATGCCAGGATCTTCCATTTTGATATTCCATTAGTATGGAACCGATACCAAGGAACCAAATCGTTTCTTTTCCTGCAGTGCCCACAGGAAGAGGAGTTTTAAACTGTTGATATGTTAGAAAATCAAAGCGAAACAGAGTAGAATGTGATGTTGCTCCTGAATCCAAGAGCCAAAGACTTTTATCATTTTTGCATCCCTGACATTTATTAGAATCAACACCTGAATAGATATACCAGTTGATGCAAGGGCCAGAATGGTCCCAAGCATTGTCATTGCCTTCATAATCATAGTCATATACATCATAGGAATTATCTATTTCATCTTCCCACCAATGTCTTCCAATACCACCTGGATCACTGCAAGTATCCCATGGTCCGTATCTTGGAGCTGTGCTCGACAAAGATGAAGGGTATGGAGTGACTCCATAATCTGCGTGTCCTGCTTCTGACCCAACAGTATGTCGGGAAGTATCCTGTGACAAAACTGAGGAGGAGTGTATGGTATGGTTAACATGAGGTACTAGAGACGGATTTGTGATGACTGACTCTTCTACATCATACTCGATCTCCTCGATGCGTGATGGTCCAGCTTCCGCTTGCTGGTTGTTGAGGTCAACAGCCTTGATATAATGCATTGAGGCCTTTCCTTTTCCCTTCATATCTTGTTCTTGTTGGGACTTCCCTTTCCCTTTCTTAATCTGCTGACGTTTTTTCCCTCCCTGTCCACCTTGTGTGTTATTATCAGGAGCAGAGCTCGACTGATTTTTATCATGGTGTTGGTCAGTGGTGTGCTTTGTGGACTTGCACTTCACACATCGGGGAGGTTTGGAGCATTGAGCTGATTGTTGTGGCATTTGTGATGTAGAGGGAGTAATAAACTAGGAATGTCCGTGTTGTCTAGCATATTTCTCAGGAATATGAGCAACAACAGTATCAAGGTTAAGATTATTCGGAGTTGTCAATCTGAATATCGAAGTGCAAAAACCTTGCCAGGCAGCAGGTAATGTGTTCAAGACCATCATGGTCTGAATTGGAATAGGAATGTTGCAATTTGCAGAAGTGAGGTAATTAAAGACCATCTGCATCTGAGTGATCTTGGCCATGGGTTCTTCTCTCTCCTGTATGCATACTCTTTGGAGCTTTTGGAACTCAACAAAGAGACCAGCGGTACTTGGAGCGCCATAGTCAGCATTGAGAGATTCCCAGACCTGCCAAGCATAATCCATCACTGAAACTTTCATCCCAATATTAGTTGAGAGGTAAAGGAAAATATATCCTTTCACTTTATTATCTTGTACAAGCCAGGTGGCTTGCTGAGCAGCAGTGCCATCAACGGTATTTTCGGGAGGATCTTGTTGGGGATGGTTGTGCATGATGCAAGGAAGAGTTTTATTGACATATTCCTAGAGTCCTTGGGAATGGAGCAACAAAGACATTTGGTAACTGAAAACTGGCCAGGCTGTACCATCAAAGACATGTACAAGTTTCTCCATCTTGGTTTCGAGGGCCATCTGTGGAAAGAAGGAAATGATTAGTATAAGATTTCAAGTTGACATAGGTCCAAAAAGGAGGACATATCATCTGTAACCTGAATACAATCAAGAGGAAGGATTTTCGGTTGTGAATCTTTCTTTAATGACCCCGATGTTGAGTCAGGGTCATAGGCGAAAGACTCAAACAACTTGAAATTCAACTCCGGGAAATGATGTACATTTGGTATCGTAAAGTTGGGATCAAGGCCCAAGTGAGGAGGAATGGAAAACGAAATTGGTACATGAGAATCGTATCCTGCATAAAAAACAAGCATAGAAAAAAGTTCTTCAATGTATCCAAATTCATTTAGATACCCTTGACAAGCATAAAGGGATTGACAAAAGTATGGCATAGGCCAAACCGGATGAAGTTGGACTCACTGGAGGTTTGTATACTCCATAATGAAAGGTAATGGATAGTCAGAGAATTTATCACTCATCTGCTTCTGGATCTCTTCTTTCGATCTCCTTGGATAAGTCCAGGAGAACATCTCGACTGGTTGGCCACCAGGAGACATAATCAAGACCTTGATCGGAGTTGCGAGGGATACCTTCACAGTACATGGCGAGGCATTTCCATCTGGAAACTGTGAGTACGTAGTTGTACTTCCTATCATCGAATTTACTTTCATCCCCTTTACTCCAGCAACCCGGCAAATTGGAAAAGTCGAAATAGACCCAAAGCCACCGGTATCGACTTTCAAGGTAGTCGTTCCACTGTCGGAGGCTAGGAATAAGTCCTTGAAAGCCTGCTCCATCCAAGTCATTGTGTCAGATGGCTGGGTTGTAGTGGTACTTTTCGTGGTCGATCCAGAAGGCCGGGACTGTCACAAGGTTAAGATCTTCATAATAGGCTGATGGTAAATCTAGGCCATTGAAGTTAGCGATTGCAGCAGGAGTAGAGTAGGTATGCAGTTTTGGGGTATCAATTGAATATTGTCCATGGAAGGCATAATGAATGCCATACAAAAGAAGGTGCGAGCGTGCAGAATTATATTCCAGAGCAGTAGGGATTTCTTCCCGAATATACCAGGGAAGAACTGGAAGCTTCTCAAAGAAGCAGTTGAAGTCCTTGATGTTGTGCCAAGTCCACTGGAGATGTCGTCCAGGAAGTACTAAAGATTTAGTATAATTTACCCAATAACAGTGGTCGGGTAAGACATCCTTCTTGTGTTGTGGTACATCAGGATCCCATTCATCAGCATGTTTCTTTGTTTGCGTCATCGCCACTTTCATCACCTTTTTACTCAGCTCATCTCTTTCCTTTTCGGTCTCCACCGTCACTCGAGCTCTCTTCCCTAGAATGTTGTGAATTGCCCTCTTGTGGGCATGACTCTTGACCGTGACTTTGTAAAGCTTGGAGAAACGTCTCAATGAGGTCATCATCATCGGAGGAGTGTTGTACGACTGATTCAATTGGGTAGGCTCCATACGGGTCGTGATTGACAAACCGGCTTGGTCTGGCATCTGATCTCTCTTCCCTGACATCATCTAGAGAGAGATACTCATTAGCATCTGAGTCCTTAATCTGATAGGATAAGGGATCAGGGAAGGGAGTATCAGATCCGAAAGTAGGAGCATACGGCACATATGAAGACAAAGTGGCTGTATTGAAGGTTTGTAACAACTCCTTCAACCGATTGTGATGACCAGTTCCGAAGTCTGGGTAACTTGAATAAGAAGTATCAAGAAGTCAGTTTAAATTTTCGCGTTGTTCAGGGTTCTCGGGAATTTCATTAAGAAACCATTGATAATGGTGAAACTCCCGTTGAGCAGCTCGTCTGCCTTCCCAGTAAGCAGGATTTCAGGCATGATCAACGCTAGGCAGAGAAGGGTTCTCACCATTGCAGATTTCCCAAGAAACCTGTGCATAAAATGAAAGCCAGGATGGAGGGGAGAACCTCGGACCATCCAGCAAATCAGTAGTAATGCAGGAATGGTTGGCAGAAACTTGAATGGTAGACCAATAACCATCAGAGTCCTGGACAGTCTGGCATGAAACATGGATCATGTATCTTGTGCCATAGATGACAAATATCACCAGGAATATGTGTGAAGAAGGTGGAAAGTGTGAAAAGCCAACACAAATGTACAAGAAGAAAATAAATGCAAGTAGAAACCATTGAAATTCTCATAAAACTTCCTCAGTGAGCTCCAGTAGCATAAGTGAACGAATGTAAGGTAATGGACGTCTCCAAAAGAACAAACAATCAAGTTACAGCCACTCAGGGTTCATAACCTGTTGAGCAACAAAGATGCAACAGGGAAACCGGAAGGTGAACATTAACCTTTAGTCACTGAGAGAAGCGTTATAGAGTAGAGGAGTGTTGTAGATTATAAGCAGAGACAAATGAACTATTCAGTGTAAGCACCGAGTAGATTGAACTGAGGGAGCTAAGCTACAATACATCGAGTATTTATACGAGATGTAACCTCTGGTAACGTGACTATGGAATAGTCCGTAACATTCTATATGATGTCATAGATAATGGTAGAATATTGGAAGAATACCATAGAACATGAAAGAAGAGTGGAGCATCATTCATGTGCTACAACACATGTATGTCTAGAACAACTGATTAAAAGATAGGTTATACCAGTTATCTACATCACCAGTCATGTGATGAGTATTTCGTCAACAACAAAGATGAGAGACTCCTGCATGGGCTGCTGTTGGAACTGGGACATGGGGGTATTATGGGTGGACGAAGAGGGGGAGGAGAGTTGTATGGGTATATATTCCAAAGATCAGAGAGTGAGCAGCAACTTGCCCACACCACATGCATCACACCCCACAGTATCTTTTATTTTTTCAGTTGGAAAAAAAAAAAAGGGAAAAGAGTTGGA
The DNA here is from genome assembly GCA_016618355.2 of Astraeus odoratus. NCBI lineage: Eukaryota > Fungi > Basidiomycota > Agaricomycetes > Boletales > Astraeaceae > Astraeus > Astraeus odoratus. The sequence continues at coordinate 410 of JADGIP010000823.1, read as the reverse complement.
TCTGGTCACTGTGCACATCTGCAGCAGAGGTGCAACATAACGAAGGTCAGGGGCTCATAAAGACAACAGAGTGGCCAAGCTGTGCATAAAACAGACTACAGATTAATTTGAACAATGTCGACCAATGCACATTGTGGAAGTAGACCAAAAATCTCTATCTACAGTGACTCAAAAAATTGTCCCAATGTTTGGCACTTTTGGATTGTTTGGTGAATAGCTCAACACAGAGGACAAATAAGACCAAAGTGTTGGTGTATGTCAGAAAGCCTCTGGTCAGGGCTACACATTGGTACCATTATTATGTAATTTCAATCAGTTGCCGTGGAGATACACCTAATTCAAATCAGCTAATCATTGGGACAATTGTTTGAGTGGTTATCAGAAATATCAGAATCTGATCATTAATGGTT
>JADGIP010000822.1:0-11094 GCA_016618355.2 Astraeus odoratus | reverse complement strand
TTTTTTTCCTTGCTATTTGGACTCGGAGTTCACCTTAGTATCTCCTTCTAGGTTCCATAGAGGTGGACATCACCGAAGCACTGCTATCTATATTCCAACTTTGGAATTTGCATCGTTACATTTAGGAACACTGCGAGGCCAGCCCAAATACGCCTCCGATTGTCCTCCGAATCAATGTGGCTTACACATCCGATCCATTCGTTATAGATGTACGTATATGAAAACAAGTAAGCCACCAGGTGCACAGTGCGAGATTGACCACTACAAAGCGAGTGTATGCAAGACCTAAGACGTAAAGATGAAGGACGAGGTGCACAAGTGAGACGTAACATGTAAACCAGAACGAGGGTGTGGAGTTGACTTTACAGGATAATCAAATAGGTGATCGATGATAATGAAAGAAGATTGGAACTAGCGTGGCACGTCAGGTGGGTCGGGTCAAGAAAGAACGATGGAATCAAAAAAAGCGTGGATGTGGGACGGGGATGGGGTGAAGAAGTGAAATAAATGAAAATGTACGGAAAAAGGTAACAGTAGGACGGATATGCCAGAATACAGACAGGACGAGACAACTAAGATGAAAAAACATACAGATGAGAGAGTGCACGTCGAGGGATCAGGCGGTGCGAGCTGATTTCTGAACTGCGACTACGCCACGCCGCATTGTCCAGGGGACCAGGACAGCGCACGCTAAGCGCTGAACTCCGACAGTTTAAGCTCGGCGAGGCATCTTGGCAGGTGAATGGCGACTTGATCTTCTAGGCTTGGATGACCGTAACGCGTGTTGTTCGTCCAGATGTTCTTCCTCGACCACCATCCCTGCAGCCGCTTCATGCAGCCGCGACTTGCTTACAGTTCTACCGCCACGGCCCTTTCCCCTTGTTGGCCGGGGACCCTTTGCGGAGCGCCCAAGTGCAGGAGTCGATTCATCTGTCGAATCCGGCTTCTCCTTTACCCCATTAGCGTGATTATTATCATCCGCACCAGCCCCATCCACAGCATTCCAACTGTCATCGCCCTTGTCACCTTCCATAACGTTCAGACCTTGCTCGCCGTTCTCGCTCGGTCCAGCACTCCCTCCGAGCTTCCGTTTACCCACACGCACAGGAGGCAGTGCGCCAGCTGCATTCAGCATCTGCCATGATGGTTCAGGTAACTCCTGGTCACGTTCGGCTGCTGAAGCGAGAACCTGGCTTCTTCGTTGCAGTATAGGCTTCCCATTGTGCTGTTGTTGATTCAGCTGCAGCCGCTCTAGCTTTGTCTGCATTCCACTAGGGCCCTCACCGTCAACCTCATAGTCGTCGCTCTGCATCGCAAAGTCCACCGAGGCAATATCATCATCAGGAAGAGATGTCAGGGAAGAACCTTCGGGTCCGAGCGATGTAATTGAATGGGTCGCGTGGACTTCGCGATGCTCGTGGTGAGATCCTGAGTGCGTTTGATTTAGCCACAGGTGAGCACGTGCGGCAGAGAGAGAAAGACGCCGGTGCGGGTCGTATTCAAGCAGTTGGCGGATAAAATGTTTCGCTGTGATCCAATGAATGGCTCAGAGTTTGACTACCATTGCAGAACGAAGAGGGACATACCCAGTTCACTGACACCAGTTTGGTCGAGCATGCCCCAGTCGACGATACGTTCAGCAATACGAATCTTGATATCACGCTGGGCTTCGTCCTCGATGAATGGATTCGAACTCGTTAACCTGGGCAAAGAGATGAGCAAACTTGTTCGAATTGGAGTATATGTTCCATCAAAGGCAATGAAGGCTCACATGGAAAATACGATCACGCCGACACTCCAGCTGTCAACGAGATGGCTGTATCCCTCTTGGTCATTTTGCGTGACGACTTCGGGTGCAAGATAGCCAGGGGTGCCACACATAGTCTGGGATAACGTAAGCGGTATGATGTTGAGCACCGTAGAGACTGACTGACCCTGAGGAAAGTAAGGCTGTCGACGACTTTTGCAAGACCAAAGTCCGCGACTTTGACTATGGGGGGATTGTCGGAGGTCAAAAGAACATTCTGTTGGCGTAGACATGTCAGAAAGCAGTCAAGGTGATACACAAATGATTCGACGTACTTCAGGCTTAAGATCCCGATGCGCGATGCCTTTACCATGAATGTACTACATGACTCAGATCGTAGGCCAGACGAGATCAGGACGCGAACTTACAGCAAGGGCCTCGCAAATCTGACGTGTGATATGAATTGCCATGGGTTCATCTAAGGAGAGATCAGATACGCTTAAGAGCCGACAGCATAACATTAGCTTACCGAGCCCATTATGTTTCAGAATGAACTCAAGTAGATCACCACCGTCCACGTATTCCAGGACCAGATCTAAAGAGGGTGCAGTCATCAATATGCATTTTTCAATGTGATATGTATAGGATAGTCCTACCGATATTGTCGCCTTCGCGGAACACCTCCTTGAGTTTACAAATATTTACATGGTCTAGTGTCTCGAGGATACTGATCTCGCGAATGAATGCACTGTCCTTCTGATCCTTGTCTGTGTTCCGCGAGTGCTCCTGCGCACCCGCACGCCGTATCCTACTCTCCTGGATCATTTTTATGGCATACCACTGGCCGGTGGAGCGTGAAATTGCCTTCATCACCGTCGCGAACGAACCTTTACCCAGCTCGTGGCTGATATCATAGTAGGCATGAATGCCCTTCTTGGGCGGACCTGCTGCGGTATGTCGATATATGAATCCTATACGATGTACCAAGATGCAGTCATGGCCAGCAGGGAGAAGGGGCGGGAAGTTAGCCGGGGCCGTTGCGTGGTATAATAACAACAATATCACGTACGGTAGTCCTCAAGGCTGCCAGGCTGGGGTTGAGGGGTGCCGAAAGCAATTTCGTTGCCTTCTTTGAGAATGGCGGTTTTGTCCTTGCCGATCCTCACGCCGTTGATCTATGCCACGGTCGCGACGCATCAATGATGGTGCGCATGTAAAACACGAACGTGATACACACCCATGTACCATTACTAGAGTAGTCGGCGACAACTACCGCAGACTTTTCGTCTTCTTTGCCGTCCCAAATGATGCGGCAATGCCGGTTACCTATCGCATGGCATGAAAAAAAAAAACGCGTCAAATCCATGTTCGCCCTTCGAAACGCGTGTGGCATCATACTTACTAACTCTAGGACCAGGTAACACAACCTCGTTCATATCTGGGTTACGCCCGATACTGACCGTTGGAACGATCTTGAAGAAGTCGATGCGGCGCAGCTGACTCCCGCACGGCTGAAGGAAGCCCCAGAGATGAGAGTTGGAATCAAGGCCGGAAGTTTGTTGCGAGGCATTCTGTGTGGACTGCGTGGCTTGCTGTGTCTCTTCCATAGAGTCCTCGGGATCGTACTCCTCGTGCAGGGGTTGGAAAGATGGCTGCATGATGGTGATACGGCAAACTATTTCAGTCGCGACAGAAGAAAGTAGCAAGCAGTTGGTACTGGGTGACCGTGGCGCGACTTCGCTCAGCAGGGAGTTTGGCTGTATAGTGTGGTGCGTCGTTCTGCGCGCCTGGAGGGTTCACGGGTGAGACGTCAAGGATGGTGCTGTTCCTGGGATTGCGGGACGCGTCCGACCTTTTATGTTGCACAGAATAGGTAGAAAAAGAAAAGAAAATTGGGTAGATGACGCTTTGAAGGAGGGATCACGCTTTGACCGGTTGATCAATAGGGTTGTTGATGGGAGTCACCAACAGGGACAAAGCCGGACCGGATGGAAAGAAAAAAAAAAACAAGTTCGACGAGTAAACGAACTTCTGGGTGGAAAGCCTTGACTTCCTTTTGTAGGTTCCTTGTGATCGAGAACGGGCTTTATTACTGTGCAGGGGTCCTCCAGCAACAACTAAAGGCAGAATACCACAAGCAGCGGAGAGCTATCCAGAGTGAGGCAGAGCCAACAAGGTGGCTTCAATCAAAAAACGTGCCAGCACAGGTCTCGCGGGGTGATACACAACATTCAGCACTATCAGCGCTAGCCAACGCTCACACTCGAATCGAGCTTGACAATCGCGAACGGGGTATGAAAGAGACAACTCCGCAGGAAAACATGCGAGTGTGGAAATGCGAAGTCAAGATCAGCAAAGATGACAATGAGAACCCGAGATGGTGGAAAGAGCTGCTCTATCAGACTACATGGACAGAGGAGTACTGTATGCTAATATGTATAGTAATGTCGCGTTCTTCCTACCTCAAAGCGCATCCTCAGGATCCCACCTTGAAATCCTATCCAATGGCTTCCAATAATATCGCTTGTACTTCATCGTCTCGCTCCTCCTCTGTCTTGGCATCAGCGCACTGATCAGGCCCGCTCTCTCCTTATCTTCATCCTTCTCCGGCACATAGAACCATCGTCCTTGGGCATTTAATTCATCCTCACCTTCAACACACGCCCCCTCCCCACTACTTCGCACTTTTTCGAACATCCCGCATCGCGTCCGTCCAGCCTCAAGGGTTGTCCCTATGAGCTTTAGTAACACCTTCTTGGGCCGTTCAGCCGCCAGGTCCGGGTGCACACGTATCAAGACGAGGTGGAGTGCCGCAATGTCCATCGATGTAGCCCGAGAAGTTGCGAGTGCCTCTACGAGCATACCCGTCAGTCCAGCTTCTGTTTGGAGTTCATGGGCAGAATGCGGCTCAGAAGCATTCAGTGGCGATTGTGGGTGAGGATGGGATGGGGATGGAGACGAGGATGAGGATGAGACGGCCTGCGGCTCAGCACGTGTCTGGCAAGGTGAACGTTCCTCCGTGGATTCCTCTGCACGATGACATGATTTCAACCGCGGACTTTTTCCATCAGTTCGGGTTTTTCCTTGATGCTTACGGGACCGAGATCGCCCCTGAGTCTCCCAACTACCTTGCCCGTTGTCTGATAATTTACATTTCTTCTTCGGACGTTCCAAACGGGTATTTGGACTGCTTTCTCCTCTTTTCGCTCCCGATGTGGGCACTTTATTCCTTTCGGAAGGGGCCCGAGCGATTTTTGCAACGCTGCTTTTCCTAGGAATGGATGTACCCGATTCCTTCGAAAGATCTTTGGGTACAACGCCGCTGGATCTCGATTTCTTCGAAGACACCTTGACAGTTTCTGCCGCCTCTGTTGATGTCGACGTCTTAGGGGGAATACCCGTTCCTAAAGACGAGGTGGCGGCCTGGACATGTGGCAACTCCACGAAGAACACACTTGGTTGTGCTTCTTCCGAACAACTACCAATATCCGGGCCACTGGCATTTTGTCCAGGGGAACACGAATGATTTTGTTCACGAGATGCACGAATATTCTCGGCAGAACTCTGACAAACACATGCCAACAGGCGTTGGTTGTCGTCATTCTGATACGAAGGAGAATTCGTACAAGGGTGATGTGTTCTGTTCGGGTCAGGAACGGACAGTTCTAGTTTTGAAAGGCGCATCGATTTCGGCAGGTCACGTGATACATCACGGTGTGCTTTGTCGGCGGTGTGGTCTGAATCTGATGATAGCAGTTGGTCATCATCGGACTGCAAAGTCCGTGATAAGATAAGGTCAGTCCAGAGGATGGACAGGGCTACGGGCTGAACATACCAGGGGCAATGCCATTTGGTCGTCCATTGTCATGCAGTCGTAGGCGAGTGGGTAGTCTTCTGGTAGGGAAGCAGCGAATGACATGGGCGAAGTGGGTGGGGAGGACGATGGGAGGGGGGAGGAGAACCGCGACTCGTCCCTCTCTTCGTCGTTCATATCAAATAACGAAGATGTCGAGTCATCCGTGCAAGCTATACTGGCTGTAGACTGTCTGCGTGTGCGCGCTGGCAGCTCGATGGCATCATTCTCGAACCCGGGGACAGAGCAGACGTGAGCTGGGCTGGGTGCACGTATCTGCGTGTGCGTGAGAGGGATTGCGGGACTACTCTTCCAACGGCCGCGTTCTGCTGATACTTCGAAGTATGACTCGCGCAAACGAATATCCATGCTTTCGAGGTCGCATTCATCGTCAACTGTACTTCCATCTCCATCGATAGAGTCTGAAGACATGGATGGGATGTCATCTGATAAAGAGTTGACAAATGGATCCTTGTTGCGGGGCAGAAGAGACGAAAAGTGGACCATTAAGGAGGGCGAAGGATGGCAAGTTATACTGTCCGTTAGGGTATTCCGCTGCACATGACGCGGCCAAAACGCATGGACATCCGCAATATAGGCGTGTCGGGCCAGGTGCGCGCCACGGTCGGATGTACTGTGGTTATATGCTTCTTTACCTGGGAGTCGCGTATGTTGATTGAAGGGAACCATGAGTGGGATGGATGTCCCAGTAGGCAAAAGCGAACTGGTGCGTCTCCGAGTTGGAGAATATGCAAACTCGTCCAAGGGTTTGTTCACCGCGCCGGACGAACTTTTCCTCCTGAATCTGGCGGGTACGATGTGAGGCGGAGACAGCGAGCTCGATGAAGCTGGGGGAGCCACAGATGACATGGCGGTCAATGGTAAGGTGATATGCGTCACGTGAAGCGCGTCGTGTTTGAGTCAACGCGTTTAGTTTGGCGCGGAGACTCAATTGATGTCGATCATGGCAAGTCCAAATATAGACGCCGGTGTCTGCCGGCAAATTATGACCATTAAAATTTAAAATATTGATGCTGATGTTCCCACACAACTTCTCTTGTTTCTTCGATTGGTGGTCGTGCACGTACATATGTACTTATTCGACTCCCTCCCTGCCAGCCGTTCGTGAGTCGTGACACTGGCACCCTTGATTCCGTGTTGGAGAGGTCTATGTTCTCACTCTGCCGCGTAGACGTGCATGTTACTTGTATCAGCCGAGCCACGTACACATACGCATTACTTTGGTGTCCTCCAAGTTGCGATATTGAGATGGCTCATGGAAACCGGAGAGTTATAGATAGACATCGGTTGCAACAATGGATAGATCTATTCGGGTGTGACATAAATGACCCTGCCAGGGGTTGGGTAGTAGGCACTAGCTATTCTAGGTGTGTCACCTGGAGCCGATGTAGCATGGAATAGAAACACAAACAAATGCGATCGACCCCACCGTCGCGTGTGACACTACATTTTCCACCCTCCATAACGCTACCCAGTAGTCTGTAGCACACGCCATGTCTATTGTGCGCAATCCCCGGCTTGCGTTGTGCTTCCTCCTACTGGTATTCGTGTCGTTTTTCCTCTTAGGGCGTCCCTCTTCGCTCTCACTGCCATTCTCGCATGGAGCGCTACGAGAGCAATTAAGACTAGAGGAACAGCATTACAACGAGATGCTGAAGGAAAGGGCGAAGCTCATTGAGCAGTGGGGGCCGACTCCTGACAAGGTTGATCCGTGAGTTCTCCAAACTGAGCATGCATATTGCCTCCTTGAACTGGTGTACAAATACGTTACCCAGCTTCCCCTCCAATGGAGAGTTCTACACGATCTGTACGTTCTGCTATGCGAGACATCCTGTTTGTTGGTGAACCCATCATTTGTACAGGGGACTTCTTCGTCCCATCCTTCAACTGTCCACACCGCATCCAACGTGTTGGCATCATGGGCGATGGTGGTAAATGGGTTTGTGGTCTCGAGCGCATCATCCCAAAGAGGAAGTGTGTCCTTTACTCCTTCGGTACGAGAGCGCTTACCATTCGACATCTACGTGAAATTCACTCTTTGTGCAGGTATTAATGGTGAATCGTCATTCGAAGCTGATATTCTGAAAGCAGCGCCAGGCTGCGACGTATATGGCTATGACTTTAGTGTCAAATCCGTAAGCAACATACGTCGTTAAAGCCTTCCGATACCCACAAAATTTGGGGATTTAATTCCATCCTTTCCAGTTTGGTCCTGAGATCGAGGAGGTCCCCACCCTAAAGGAACGCTCCCACTTTTTCTCGTTTGCCCTCGGTCCCAAAGATGCGCACTCGCCTGCGGATGATCCCAAAATGTATACACTGCGTACGCTCATGGAGCAGAATGGCCACGATTTCATTGATATTCTCAAAATCGATATTGAGGGGAATGAATATGATTCTCTTGCAGCATTTATCGATAGCTTTGACGGCATGCCGCTCCCTTTTGGTCAGCTTCAGATCGAGATACACGTCTTCCAAGACCAGCCATGGAACGACTTTGGAAAGGTATTGAAGTGGTGGGAAAAACTTGAAGCGGCTGGGCTCAGACCGTTCTATTCGGAGTCGAACCTCGTATACACGAACCTCATCAGAGGCGCTCGTCCCGAACTCATCGAAGTGGGTGATTAATTGTTTGTCGATTATGAGCTTAAGTGACAACGAAACAAAAATTGCAGTATTCCTTCATCAATATCCGAGGCAACCATGAGTTGACGTCGACACGTCCCCGGCGTTATCCTATAGCATAGGTACACAGCACTAATCGGTATGGTGAAGGCCTGCACCGAAATTATGCATGTACACGGACTCCCCAGAGCATTTACTGAGCTTATCTTTTCGTTCCTTGAATACTTTACATGTATATCTGGCGCGGACACTTGGTCAAGGCCGCTTTCGCGTAACATACTAGACACCTCATATCTTAACCTTCTTTGCGTGGTCGAGAGTGCTGTATATCTTCTATTGCGGGGATCCAGACATGGGTACGAGTGTCCAACAATGCGCTACTGAAGGATTATATCATGCGGCGTGTTGCGCTTCGAAGATGGCTAATGATTTTGTGCGGTGGATGTGGCAGTCTGGGCGGATCGTTCGAGGCGTGCGTAAATGATATGCTCGATATTCCTTGCATAGAAAATGGTGTCAGGCGACACTTCTGTCCCTAACAGGCAGAAACAGGCGCTACTCGAAGAAATACCCCACGTCCACGCGGAAACAAGACAAACTACCCGCCTACCTAAGCCAATCATGGAGCAGTACCGCTAGACTATCCTGCGGATGTGACTACGAAAGCAAGAGAAGTGAATAACGTCGCGCTGAAGTGGTTGTAGTGATAGAGGAGCTTATTGGATCCCCATCGAAGTGTCAGAGGTATTAGCTCCTACGCGACCTCTTCCGCGTCTGCGTGATGTAGATGCATTATTGAAATGGTATTCTAGTGACAGCGGAGCTTAGTCAGGAAATATGTGGACGATATCCGGCCAATGGCGTCGATGGCGCTATACCAACTGCTTGTGGCACCATGCATCCGATTGCTATACACATCAATTGCTGACTGAGAACGTCGCCATCTTTGATAATCCTGTAGGGGGCATGTGCAAGCCCACTCGTCTCCCGACTGATCAACGACGTAGTGACTACTGTGGGCCGTTAGGTCTCAGGTCTTAGACTCCAACATGTCTGGCAACTTCTCCAGCATCCCAGTTCTTGACTTTGCCCATGTCTCGGATGAGACCCTGAGGCCCCAATTCATTGCTCAACTTCGTCATGCGCTAATTAACGTCGGTTTTCTTTATCTCAAGAACCATACTGTCTCTCAGGAAGTTATTGATCGCCTTGTCGCTTATATCCCATGCCTATTTGACCTTCCACAACATGCCAAGGATAAGATTATCATGGCTAACTCTCCTCATTTCCTGGGGTACTCCCGCCTGGGCACAGAATTTACGAAAGGAAAGACGGACTACCGTGAGCAGTTTGACTTTGCAACTCCTCATAAAACGCAGTGGGGACCTGGTACTCCGGAATATTGGAGACTCTGGGGGCCCAGTCAAGTAAGTGCACCTTCTGTCTTCCTCACCACAGCTCTTCAGGTCATTTTCTATCCTTAGTGGCCGGATGAGCGACTCATCCCTGGGTTCCATGAAACTATGGAGGACTATTTCTTGCAGGTACAGGCTCTCAGCTATCGTTTCATAAGCCTTCTGGCGGAGGCTTTTGGACTCCCCTCCAATGCCCTTGCCAAGTTTTATGATTCAGATGAGCGAATGCAACATAGGGGAAAGGTGCGAACAGCGATATTCCAATCGGCACTGGAATTTATGCATATGCATCTTTCCATTATTACTAACCTCTAGGTTGTGAAGTACCCGGCTAATGATGGCTCACTAACTGATCAAGGGGTCGGTCCACATTATGACGCTGGATTCTTAACATTCGTCAGTATATGTATTCCTGTCTAGCAAGTTTCCTGCGAACCTCTCAGACGATCCCACATAAAGCTTCTGCAGGCATCTCCTCACCCAGGTCTTCAAGTCCAGAACCTTTCTGGAGAGTGGATTGATGCGCCACCGAATCCTGGAACGTTTGTGGTCAACATTGGCAAGGGTGAGTACGTCAGATGATGCCTACAACTTCGGGATCGGGGCTGAAATTTTTCAAAGCACTCGAGTTCGTTACCCGCGGACTTGCGAGGGCAACTTCTCACCGCGTGCTATCACCCCCCGTCGGATCTACACCGAGATATTCCGTCCCGTTCTTCCAGAACATTAGCTTGGACGCACGTCTAGCCGACGAAATTCTTGACTGTGGGTCGCCTTTCACATTGCCTCATTGCAACTCCTGTTGACAGAATCCTTCTCAAACCGAAGTCCCCGAAGAAATCTTGAAATTAAAGGATTTGCGTGGTGATCCCGCACAGACCGATTGTATGTACTGCGCACCTCAGCATCGCACATAGCCGACATTTCTTCGACATTACAGCTGTCAACTTCAGTGAGTTCAACAGAGAACCCTCAGGGAAGGTCAACTTGATTGGAAGGGTGAAGTAAGCCAAGCCTTGTTCTGTGCAAAATAGCCTTACATGAACCGAATCCGATAGGAGCCACCCTGATGTCGCAGAACGCCATTATCCAGATCTTTTCAAACAATACTTTCCGAATGGCTTGCCGAATCAGGCCAGTGCGTACTGAAGCAAAGGTGGGGCAGGGAATGATTTACCATACCCACCATTATACATAATGCGTGTACGATATCGCCGCGTCGCAAGCTGTGGAGGACAGTTCTCCTTTCATTATGAGACCACGTTGGTCTTCCATGCTCTCGATCTGTACCTCGTTTTCCAGGCATATAGCACGGGATGGGAAATACTTGTCCTCATTACAGCAGCTTGGGTTACTCTACTAGAAGCTGAGGAAGATGTACTGGTGTAATTCCATGTGAGTGCTAATTCCTTGGCAGTGGTTCCCGTATGTCT
>JADGIP010000821.1:0-11118 GCA_016618355.2 Astraeus odoratus | reverse complement strand
ACCCTTGCAAACCCTGAGAACGTGACTGTACACTCAGTGCCCTTTACCATTAGGTATATGGAAAGACCTACGGGGAAATGTTGCCCGCCATCAGAACGGTGGCATCAGGTGTTGCTGTTAATGTAAACGATGTGTTTTTTTTTTTGTTAGCCGGATTAGGGACCGATCTTAGGGTGGAAGTACTTACTCCTTGGTTAGTCCTTGAGACGGATGAGTACAATTTTACCACTTCTTACATACTGACCAAACCTGGTTGCCAGCTTGTAGGTATGGTTCAATGGAAAGTGCTTTGATCAAAAGAAAATCGAACTATATGATAGTTCGCGTGTCTTTGCTTTAGGCACTCACTAGGGTTCACATTTCTATTTGTCCTTTTGTCGTTAAGCGCTAAAGTATCCTTCCCGGAGAAAGTGCTTCAAACAGACAGCCCTGACATGGGCGAGGTAATCGGTCGTAGCGGGCGTTGGAGACCAACAAAAGATGCCAAGTCACTGTACAAGAGGATTGACACATTGATCGATGCATTGTGTTGCCTTGGAAGATGACAGTTGCTGACACTGTCAACATCTTCTGACAAATGGACTTAGGGGCATCAGTTGCTGCTATCACCGTTGTCCTTTCGCTGCGGTCTTTTGTGTAAAATTGTTGATTCATGTTATGGTAGGATGAGATGACAAGGGATGGTCTGACAGAGACTATACTAAAAGTGCGACATACTAAGTTCGTGAATTTGGCATGCTCCTTACGGGCGTGACACGATGTATGTGACATAAATGTGACACGTGACTAAGAACCTGTCCTCTTCCGAGGTAACGTTTAAGACTCCTAAGAAGGCATTTCCGTTCGTTAACCTCAACCTGTAAGTAACATCGACACCCCAACAAGGGCGTACCCGTTTTTTATGCTGCGCTGTGCGGGAAGGAATGTTCCCGTGAACAGGTCAGTCAAACACATACCCCAGCCTCACAAATCCAGTCTAAACACACGTGCAGATCCAAAATTTTCGTTAAACCGAGACTTCTCATATCGCTCCATGGATTACATAGAATAGACCCTCTTCCGACGTCTCCTCTCATGCGGGCAGGCAGAGCTGGTAAAGACATTTGCTTTCGGTCGCTGTCGACTGTCACCACTCCCGGTAGACAGAACGCATCGGATGATAAAGTCCTTCCTCCCAAAGTTACCCCTCGCAGACAGGGGATAGACTTGAAGCCTGGCCCAGTTAAACCAGCAACTCTACGCGCTGACCATCTTCCATCCAATCCATCCCTTCAACCAAATCCAAGCCATAAGAAACCCGGTCGTCACTATCACCCGCCCCGTCATGCGCGCCCTCCGCAGCCTTTTCAGATCGAGCTGTCTGCTGTTGAGCTCGCCAAAAGGGACATTGCAGAAGCAAGCGAACAGGGTATTCTCGAACCACCCCCAAAACATGCGAGTTCGATGAGGCGTTTCATCCACCAGGCAGTTCAACTCTTGGTGTGTTGTATTATGTCACCTGCCTCTGCTAGGCTTCTCATTATTGTTGACCGGGTGTAGAAATTCTACTTCCGGGGTCTTAAGGCGATCAATATCCACCGGAGACATGTGTCTGCTATTCGCAAACGTGTCAAGGCAAGCGGCGCATTGCCCACGAGGGCAGAGGTGCGGTCTATGCAAACTTTCCGACAGGATGCGTTTAAGTAAGTATTCCAGTCAGGCTACTTCGTGGGCGCATGTATATGCTAACGATGCCATGTAGGCTTGTACCATTCATGATTATCGTTCTTATTGCCGAAGAGCTTATTCCATTTGTTGCTCTCTACTTCCCTCGCATGCTGCCGTCTACGTGTGTCCTACCGGGACAACGGAACCGGATCGCCCTAAAGGCGCGCATTAGTCAACTAGAGGCACTTTTCCGCTATCGTGAAGAGTACGAAGCAGTATGCAAACAGGGACAACGAACTGGCTTCGTTAGTGTACGGAGCCTTAGGAATCCGATGGCCATGTGCAGGTACATTTTCGGTGTTCTCGTCTTGTAAGAGGAATAAAGTAACTGAGGATGGTTTTCAGTCTATTGGGATTGCCTGCATGGGGTCCTTCTCTGATTGCTTCATGGCGTTTAAAACAATATCTATTGCGTGTTTCAGAAGACGATGAGCGGTTGAGGAGGGAAGGCCACGGGCAGGGATTGACGGTCGCTGAGCTTCATGAGGCACTCTTGGAGCGCGGAATGTAAGTGATTGGGCACACTATGCCAACCCTCTGTCTGAACTGATTCCATATAGCATACCAACACCCGAGCGCAGTTCAACGGAAGATCTGAGGGACCAGCTGCGTTGGTGGTTAGACACTGCCGAAACTATGCCGCCGGGTGCAGACTCAGTCAGTAGGCGTTTGTTGCTCATCGGTTTGATAGGCTCGCAGAAGTGATGTTTTCACTTGAGATGTACGCGGGACAAGCTGACTTATGTAGAGTGAATACTTACGAGTCGACTTATTTGCATAATGACAGACGTATTTAACCGAACAGTCCACCGATGAGGAAGTGGTCCTCAAGTCTATTTTTTGGCCCCCAGCTACATGAGTGGAGGCACAGGTACTGCAGGTTGCAATAGTTTAGACCTGCGGTCGCCGATCACCCGTGTAGTGGAATATACTACTAGCCAAGTAAATTGAACTTAGAAAGTACTCAGTTCGAATCGAACAGAGTCCGTATAGTGCCCCGTAGGGATAAGGTTCTCTTGGTACTACGAGACACGTTCGTGGAGTTCGAGAGATAATAATAGGATGAATACAAGCAAATTTGAACGTAGAGTATTACAGGCATGGGGCATATGTAAGAGTATATTGTAAAGACATCGTTCCAGTAAGTAATAAGATATAAGCATGAGGTATTTGGGACATCGAGTGGACCGAGTCCAGTGAGCCTGAGGCGTTACGGATCTGACACACGAAATGCACCCTAGGTTATCCGTCGATATCGTTGACCCCTGTCGCACCAACGCTTTTCGCACTGGACGAACATACATCAATGAATGCCACCTCTCCTCTGTCCTAAACTCAAACTCCCGAAGCGCGATAACCGCCCTTTGATCGAGCTGGTGCTCCCTATCGTTGCAGCACCTCCAGCAGCGCCCAGCACCCCGATACCGTTATTATTTCCCACCGTCACCAGTGAATCACGAGGAGAATTTGGAGGGCCGTCGGCCGTTCCAGTACCAGTACCGTTCCCCTGCGCAGGAGCGTCGGAACGCCAGCCCGTCGAGACCCCCGTAAGACCGTGCCGTGCAACGTGTGCAGCGTGTAATTGCAACGGTGTCGGCTTACCACTGTATGGGCTGTCCAAATGTGAATGCGCTTGGGAGTGCGCATGAGATAAGGTCCGCGTGTGTCCGTGCGAGGACAAAGGTGGTGGAGATATTGGCGAATAGGGCGTAGACGCCGATCCGAGTGAGAGAGGGGGGACGGTGCTGCCATTGGCTCCAGTGAGTGAGGTAGAGGAGACAGAAGGTTGAGCTTTGTGCAGAGAACCTTGCTCATAGAGGGACCCCTGCTCTTGCGTCGACATCGTCGTCCGAGTAGATGAGACATACGAGTCGGAAGGATCTTCAAATCCTCCTTCTGCACTAATACGACGAATTTCGTCCGAGAAATTTTTCCTGAACAGTTCTTCAAGGGTTTGGTGGAAACGCAACATTTCAGATGGACAGATATGGCCATGGAGTTTAAGACAACTATCAATCACTCGGACCTGTCATACATATCATGTCAAAAATGAATTGAATATTTAGTCCTGTTAGACACACCTGGTCATCGATAGCGGTCCGCAGCCGTTCGACCTGCTCTGCCCTGTCGCGGTGGCGTGCAACGTAACTAGGATCAAAGAAAAATTCCCTATATGCAGGGATACTATCTTGGGTGGGGTCCACAGCACTATTCAGGCTCATCGAGAGCGCATTAGTTGAGAAAGATTGCGATGTCTTAGCTAATGCAGCATATCTGAGATGGAACGAAGCGAGTTCCCTTGTCTTCTGTTCCACTTCATGCAGGGCATTCTCCACTGGGGAGACGAGTACAACCTCGGTATCAGTGATATCAGATCGCCGGAGGACTGTTGGGAATGCTTGCTCCGTCGTGTATAATGTCTTCTCGATCCAAATTTCCTCGTTGCCTTCGCGGTCATTCCTCGTGATGGGCCTAGAACAGCTGAAGAGGTTGATCGCACTACAAACAGCTCAGTTTGTTGTGCAGACGCAAATGGAATAGGTACGAACCTGTGTTCGTAGTAGCTACGAATTGCTGGAGGAACATCAAGGCTAGTGAAGATGGGAAGGTTGCGATTTGGTTCTGGTGAAACTGGTGTTACTTGGATATACTGGTCGTTACCAAACCGTATATCCACGGACGGGTCACCCATGGTTTTCAATAGTTGGGCACCGGGATGTTTGTTGAGCATGCGCTCGCAGAACGTGCCATATCGTTCCCACTCGTATCCTCGATACTAGGAAGATGTCAGTTTAATACTATCGGGTGTGGAACAGGCCATACAATGAACTGTTTTCCGCGAAGAGCATCCGGGAAATCTCCCCAGAACGCAACTCGGAAGTAATCGGGGTAGTACCGCTGGTCAGTGATGATATGTTCCAAAAGCGTTGCTTCATGTCTCAGGATTTCAGCCAAGCGACCACTTCGAGGTTTCTGATCAATCACATATACCAGACAAGTAGAGCAAAACCCACTAGTTGAAAGTAACTTCCTCGTGTTGTTTGGCCAACTCTTTACATATTTCGATAGCGCTCTCATACGCCTTTCCTTTGCCTTTACTGACTGGTCAATAACATGAATCGAGGTTTCGTGTATACATACCGAGGTAATCGAGGATAAGGAGGCAGAGAGTTTCCTTACGATGGAATTGGGACTGCTGCGGAAGGCCGAGATCCTCCATTGGAGGAACAAATGAATATAAGTCCCACTCATGCAAGTCTGAGTGCAGTTTGAGTGTTAAGGCAGCCTCCACATAATTTTGAGCTCGCAAGTGGGCCTATCCAAGTGAATCAGGACACTAGATTGCAGAGCGATTCGAGACTCACGTTAACAAGCTCATGGACGTATTTGATATACATTTCTTCGCGACCGATCTCTCGAATGAAATTCATTAAGCGCAGCTGCTATACCGTCAACTCAAGCCTGGAAAGATGCCGAAAGATATCCTCACAGTTGCTATGACACGGTCATCAGCAAATTCCTCGCCCTCGGGCAAACTTCTGACACTGAGAAGCAGCTTCAGGAACGCATCTACCGAGTCTAAGAACGCCGAAATACGCTCGCGCAACTGATCTTCGACCTCGGATGACTCGAATAGTTGTCTCAGGTGAGCGATAAAGAATGCACGTGAGATGTCATCGCCCTTTGATTGCGACATGAATAATGAGTCCAGTTTCCGTACAAGCTCATTCTCGATTCGATCGAAGTTGCCCGATTGCTGATACTCGCAGATTATCATGCCATACAGGATGCCAACAGCCGTGTTACGGAGCGAATCGTGGTGGCTGAGGCACAGGTTCACAATTTGGCCAATGAGAGGACTGAGGATATATTGATACCCCTGTATCCGCAGCAAATCAAGACGTGTTATAAGTCAAGTAGCACAATGCAAACCTTGTTAGGGGTCTCCACTCCTTGAGGCTCGGGCCACACAAGTGCTTCCCAAAGCCGACTTAAGATCTCAGCTCCCTCACCACGAATATCGCCACCAAGACGCCAAACAGCACGACGTTTCTGCAAAAAATATTACCAAATAAATGGGACTAAACCTCCGTGACACGTACCTGAGCAGTGAAGTCCTCGATAACAAGCTGTTCAGACGAGAGCAACTTCAACAACATATGAAACGCATCCCGCCATAAGTCGGCCTCGAATAGCTTCCCCAAAGTGGGAGGTAGGGTAAACACCCGCTTGAGTAGCGTTGATATTGGATCCATCAACTTGATGAGGACTTTATGCGTCAAAATGTTCACATTCAACCATGTATTGGGCCAAGCATCGTTTTCAAGGATGGATGCCGCCACTTTAAAGAACTGCATCAGAAGCGCGGCGAAGTTGTCTCTGCCCTCGATGTCGTGGCTCGATTCAAGGAAATTGTATATGTGCTTCGTAGGCGCAGATAGAACGAGCGAGAGGAAGACGATGGCGGTTTCACCCAGCCCAGGGTTGAAAAGTCTGTTTTCGTCACCGGACGGATTCGATGCACTCTTGTGAGTATCGGGGAGTGACACCATGAGAGAGAAGGGATACGACTCCGGGAAAGAGACAGGTATAGGGGCCGTAGAAGTGGTCGGTGTCCGTGTGCGCTCGATAGCACGATAGTTAGTGGGGTTCTGAAATTCCCTGTATGTCTCGAGTAGCCTGTTCCAAATATTAGCTCAGTCTCTCACAATTATTATAGGCTCACCTGGGTAAGAGCATGAGCAGATACTCCACATTATCCTGCTCCTGCCTCAGCATATTCCTGTCGGCACACACCGTCGGCGATACCAACTGCTGTTGCAGCTTATCAAGCATCACAGCAATGATCGCAACACATAGTCTCATCGACTCCAACCACCGCACGCGCAATACATCCGGCCAATTCAGTCGCGATGTATCCTTCTGCATCTCGGATTCGGCTAGTTGTGTCTGCGTGAACTCATCATAGCGCCCAAAGTGAGGCTTAATCCACAGAACGACGGCCTGAACAAGGAGAGATCGCGCCTGCGAGTCATCGAATAAAAATCCCTTCACGATCTGCAAATACATGATCAAACGCCAGATAATGACCTTGCCTTTTGCGGCAGAGGCTGCGTTCGCAAAGTTCGTTGCGATAGTCACAAGCTCGATAGTGGTGAAAATTTTGGCCAGTTCCGGTAGGATTGACGTAAAATGCTGCAACGCAATTGTCTGCGTGCCGATGATGGATGGAGGAGAAGACGTCGCCATCATACGATTTACTTCGATGAGGTGGGCACGGATCTCCTTCTTGAACACTACCTCGGAGTGGTCGGCAGTTGTACCACTGCCAGCCTCCTTAATTTTCTGGAGTTCGCGAGCGCGAGTGATGAACTTGAAGATGTAGTGCCACACCTTCAGTGCAGCCCTGAGCGGTGAAGCCGTATCTGGGTCCGTGGGGTTCCTCATTAGTCTGTTCACCGCGCGGAGCATGAGAGACGCCGCCCCCGCACAGCTGAAATGCTGCTCGATGTAGACATCCAACACTGGTTGGAAATTGCTGAACCGCCTGTCCTGAACGATGCCAAGTACAGTGACAAGTGCACTGAACACGAGATTATCCATATCGCCCGACTGGTTCGACGGCGAAACAAGGATGCCGAAGAGAGAGTCGAAGATGTCCCGCAGGAATTTGACGATTTCTCCCTCGCCTACAAATGTAAATTTGCTGAGCACCGTTGATAAAAGTTCCTTATCAGCTAGTTGGTTCCACTTGAGTAAACTTAGTAAGACAGGATTCTGAGTGAACTTAGTGGAACATAAGGAGGAACGAATGGTGAGGGTGTCTCGCAAGGGGGGTGCGAGCCTCTGCAGTTCGGGTGAGATAGCCAGCTGTTCCGGACGCTGATTGGGTAGATGCCACGGCGACGAGCTTAGATACATTTCTGGCGTGATTTGATTCAACTTGTCGGCCTTGTACAAAACTAGAATATGACTTCCATCCTCTAGGAACGCGCCTTGGCCAGGGAACAGAGGCTGGAATGCGAATGCAAACGGACGTTCTGGACCTAATGCGCGATTTCCAG
Source organism: Astraeus odoratus (assembly GCA_016618355.2). NCBI lineage: Eukaryota > Fungi > Basidiomycota > Agaricomycetes > Boletales > Astraeaceae > Astraeus > Astraeus odoratus. The sequence goes on along the minus strand of JADGIP010000821.1, from coordinate 3,346 downwards.
CCCTATTCCTGAATGTGAAGAATAGATGCCAGTCCGGTATTCCGTGGAGAGGAAGCTGAAGCTTGATGAGTTCACCAAAGGTGGGCTGGTTGTTGCGTGCGAACACCATAGAGTGGAAATATGTCACAGAAGGCTCTCCGGACCCAAGGGAGATGACACGCTCCACCTGGTTACCCTGGGAGTCGCGTACCTCCATAGTGACCTGGATATTCTGTGCCATTGGCCCCGGGCGAGCGAGATTGACCATGCTGAGACGGTTGGAAGGGACATGTGAAGTGGGGAAATCACCTGACCAGAGTTTGATGTAGAGCTCATTGCGAACGTCGCCGGGGAACACCACGTCAGGGAAACCGAGGCGGTAGGTGAGGGGAATATCCTGCAAGAGCGACATATTCTCCCTGATAATGGTTGACGATTCACCGTGGAAGATTTTCAACGCAGCAGCGACCATCTCTGCCCTGTACGGGGACCACATGTTATGTCAATTAACAGAATGGTTAACGATGGATTTAACCTACCTGGGAGACTTCTCGTATTCTTTGGAATTATTTGCAATTATATCTTGATGCAGCATGGAGAACAAGGCCTCGTTGGTCGGGACGTAAATAGGCATCGTGTGTTCGCGCAATGGGGACACCTCTGCTCCTTCAGCGACCATCTTGCTGAGCTGTGTCAACTCGAGTACGGCACAACCAAACGGACGACGGTAGTTGATCGTCTCCAGCGTAGGTGTAAACTGAGTAACAGAACTCTTCGGCGTACTAAGCCCATGCTCACTGATGGAAAGGGAAGATTCGGAAGGACGTCGACCGCCATCTACTATACCTCCCGTACCAGGGGCACCCGAGCTCATATTGGAAGCCATTTTCATAGCACCGCTTCTGACGATTCTACACACGAGGAATAGTGTATCTTGTGCGTCGCTCTGTGCGATATCGATGAACAGAGTGCGAGCTCGCACTGTGGAGCCTCCTTCTCGAGCAGGGACACCATTGTGGTTAAGGATGACGCAGAATTCTTCCGTGACAAATCGCGGAGCATCTGAGTGCTTATAAATGGAGAAGAAGAGTTCAGCGGTTTCACCAGACGCGCAAAAGGTGGCTACGAAAGCACGTAGGTCGAGGAAAATGTGATAGAACTTGGCCGCGGCAGGCTTGTTGCTGCCAGACCCGGGTCCAGCGAGGGTCCCTGTGATGCGCGAGGAAGCACGACGACGAACGACGTCAGGAAATGCAGAGTGAGCAGGGACGGGGATCGGAATCGAGGAACTGCTGTGGTCTGCAGGTCCGACAGTGAGCTTTGAGTTGTTCGGATGCTCTGTAGACACATGCATGTACGCGAGAGCAGTCTGCATGGCGTACATCCTGACCGCGCTCATCCAGCTCCGTGGGTCAAACTCGCCCTCCACATCAACGGTAACCAGTGCACCCCATGTCGGATGCCTGACGATGATGTCCAAATCTTGCACTACGTTCCCCGTCACGAGTCTTGCTACACAGTCTCTTCTTAGCGCCACGGTCTCCTCGGCGCTTAGGGTCTGGGCTAACAGCTGTCTCCTGCCGAGGTGGAGTGCTTCAATATGACCCTTGACGGTGTGAAACAGCGCGTAATCCCTGCGAGCAAGATAGTGGAACATGAAACTGTGCCATTCTCTGAGGGCTGATGCAATCTCGTCTACAAGGGGTTGCTCTGCGCCCGATGCAGTGTCGTCTCCAGATTTGAGCGAAGGTCGGGGTGGTAGAGGTTTCTGTGCTTCCGAAGGTGCAGTTCCAGAGTATATACTCGCTGGGTAGACGGTCACCGCTGCACGGGACGACTTGGCTGTATCTGGGGGCGGGGGAAGCTTGAACTCCTTGCGCTCGTCATCCTGATGGTCCCCGGTACGTTCTTTGTCTCGTTCTGCGAGGGGGTGACGATCGCGGTGAGGGTGTTCAGGTCCAGAATTAGCGCGTTCTCGCTTCCACTGTGCGAGATAGTCTGCTGCATGCGCCAGCGCATTTGGAACCGGGGAAACAGCATGTTGATTGTTGGGATTGACATTGAGCGATGTGACGAGGTCAGGCAGACGACCTTCTGCGTCCGAAAGCTCGTCCCGGATATACACATGTGAAGCGGGGAAGATGCCAATGAAGACCTGTTGGGGTTCTTCGATTTTCAGAGGCTTGGCCGACGTGGACGGATCGGAAGTGGACCATGATATTGGCGGACGACGAGCGGAGCACACGACGTATCTATGGGGTGTGTCTAGGTGAGCTGCAATTCCAAAACACAGAAGCACGGTCGATGTACCCCCGATACCACATGCCCTCTACTTCCTTGCCTCTGGGGATATATTTTTCAAAGGCATACACCTCGTCACCGACCTCGAGGGACACGACGTCACGATGTACGGTACTTTCATCTGTAGACCCCTCGGTAATAGTCGACATGGGCCTTCGGTTCGATATGCGAGTATCGCGTTTCGACGGGGATAACGGGTGGATTGCATAGCCATAGGCAATGAGTGGAAGAGGCTCCCAGACGCCTTTGCGTTGACCTGAAATTGTGACCATCCTAGATGGCCGGTGTGGAAGTGGTGGTATTCAGCTGAGGGTATTCGGCAGACGAAGGAGGTCGAGTGTAGCGGTTCAAGGGACAGCGTGAAGAAGAGCTCCCCTTGGAACGTAAGCCGAGTATAAAGGGACTCCCTGACGCAAGCAAAATGAAAGCACACGACTTTGGCGAGACTCGGATGCAGCGGAAGGAGCGAGCGGGAAGAGTGGAACAATTTGGAGAGTGCGATGGACGAGAGGGAGAAAGCGACCACGAGCGATGGTTTTGTCCAATGCAACGGTCACTCTCACAGATCTCGCCGTCAGGGAGAATAAGTCAGCACCGATCACAACGCTCGCAGGGATGTCGTTCTCTAATATCTTCGAATCAGCATCGCTCCATCGGGAGTGATGGACAGTGCATGACGCATCGAGTTTACTCATTCCGTGCGTTTCATGCTGTGTAGACTCGGCCGACGACCTTGGACCCGAAGCTACCCATGGTGGCCTCCGAGCGCACGGGACGCAGAAATACCATCACGGAAACAATCACTTTGTACTCGCTACCAGGTTCAAGAAGCTGCTCTCGGGTCCGACGACGCTGGACAATGGAGTATAGCCAGAGCAAGGCTCGATGACCAGATCATCCTGATGCTGTACGTAGCGCGCAATGAGCCAGCGTTTCGACTAACGACCTCCGCCATAGTGTAGTCCGTGTCATGCCGACGTATGTATGAGGCCAACGCAGCTGCACAGGCCGAGCACGCTGTAGTCGCTAGTCCTCTGTACCAGTGCATGCTGGGCTGCGCCGGGGG
>JADGIP010000820.1:0-11120 GCA_016618355.2 Astraeus odoratus | reverse complement strand
ATCAGCCACTCACCGCAGCGCCAACAGTCAAGCAAGCCATCGGGATCACTGGAATGATGGTGTATTGTTAGAACGAAACTTTAAGGCTAGGATATGGTACACTTGCTATTTATTCTTTATATCCAAGAGAATAGGGTAGTTTCCACCCCAAAACGACTCTGCAATGGACTTAGCCATCTTACAAGGCGTTCGATGTCACCTTGACTTGCCTTCGTAGTCTGACTCATAGACGTCTGCTTCATTCTATGTAGAACACATCAGTCCTAACGCGTCATGCTGAAGAATGATTAAGACAACTCACTAAATAAGCACCAGACTGCGGAGCAATCTGCTTCAATTCCTGCGTCGCATTGTGCATGAGCTTAAAGACTTGCTGAATATCAGATGCGGTAGAGTTGAAATTCCATACACCTAAACCAGTGAGCTATTATTTGGCTAATATTAGGTAGGATTCTGAGCAAGGCATCTGCGACGTATGTACATGCCAATACGAGTTGCGCCAAGCAGGGGTAACCGAGGTCTCATTTGCTGTGCCGTTGTATAACACAGGTGGGGCAAATATTGGGGAGAAGGGCGCAGACATCAGGAAACTGACAAGTTCCGCACGGCCTTGTTCGGATGCAAATTTATCTTTCGGGATAAGACGCGAAGCAATCACCTGTGGGGTTCCTCCGAGCTACACGGACCGTTTCATGTCACTCTCTTAGTCAAGCATGAGGCGCCTGCATTCAGATCTTACCTGAGCCCTATTAGTAGTGTTAAAGAACGAGAACCACGATGGTATCGTCTGCAATGTGAAGTTGCCACTGGTGGCTAAGACAAAGTCTGATAAAAGCCTCAACGAACTATTTGCCTCTGTCAGTGTCATTATTGGATTGACCAAGATATTTCCAAATATGAGCTGCGTGATCTCGTGAAGTAGGATGAAACACCCCAAAGCGCAAGGATGCTTACAGAGGTATATCCACCCCAACCTTCAGAAGCCCATTTCATGGTGCTATCAACAACAAGTCCGTAGTATTCAGGAACGGCTTCGGGATTGACGGTGAACGTAGCACTGGAGCCAACGATACTGTCAGACGCGTACACAACAGTGACAGTTAAAATTACCGACACTTGTAGGGATAGCTGCTTTTCCACCTTACTGGTAGCCTCAAGAACAGCACCAAAGGTTCCACCCCCACCTCCTCTCAATGCCCAAAACAGATCACTGTTCTGGCATTGGTTGGCTATGCGAAGCTGGCCATCAGGTGTGACCACTTTGAATTCCAGCTATAAATAGTGCGATCAACCTAGAATCTGGTGCTTTTTGGGTACAAATTACCCACAACGCGGTCCACTCCTAGGCCATATACCGGACTCAACATGCTATGTCCTCCGCCCTTCCGTCGATTTGGGTAAGTCAACCACTTAGTTATATCACAAGGTCCGCACCAATAACCATTCGCCATGCCATGCTATGGTGCTTGAAAACCCACCCACGGCTGTCACGTTGTACTGATCCGCGAATTGATACACGTCTTCCATTGTTGCCCCGGTCTATTAGTGCATGTAAGGTAGAATAGGCAGTCAGATTGGACGGGATATATGGCATACATACACCAGCAGTGATCGCTTGATAAGAAGTGGACTGTGCAGAACACCCCGTCGGAACGAAGCTTTCATGGTAGCTTAACTTATTTCGTTATTAACAATATACATCAAGCAAGGCTTAACTCACCGAAGTGAGGTTGCGCATCTGTGGACTATCAGAAGACATTCAGTATGTGCGACAGAAGACGATACGTACCCAAAGTGCCAACGATCCCTTCATGTTTGATCTCCCCAGGTAATCGTGTCCGGAGTTCTTAATCGACAATGGAATACCAGTGTCATGAGAAAAGGCAAACGCAGCTATAACGTCCGACGCATCTTGAACGTCCAACTGCAACCAAGGCGTTTCAGAAGCACATATTACGCATAAGCAAGTGACCTACGTAGTATTCAGATATACTGCCTTGGCTGCATTCTGTCCCGTTGTATTCCGCGGGGTTAAATGGATCAGTATAATCCAGTAAACATTTTTCACTCTTATTCAGACAAGCTTCCCAGGTGCCCTAAAATATAGCTGTGGTCAACAGAAATAATATGTATAAATCAACTGACGCTTATTGAATTCCCATAGCGAAGGGATCTGTATAATTGAGAGCCATAATTTTCCTGGACAATCTCGCACCCCTGGGGGTCAGGGGTCACAGTATGGCCGTCGTAATTGGAGAAGCATGGAAGCGCAAGCGGTCGGGAAGACTGCAACCTTCCCCCAACTGTCTTATTGAAGTTTTCGAACGCATTATCTCGAAAGACGTGTCGCCGCGCGAAAGTTACGTGGAGAAGAAGGGCTATAGCAATATTGCAGCGACAGGGCTACTCGCGACGTTGACCCTCATCTAGTGAGCTGATTGATCGATTAAGTGTAGGGGGTGCTGGAAAGGACGCACTCATATATTTATGAGAATGTGCAATATTGAATATCCTCGGCGGAAACTACTAGTAGCGCAAGAATCTAATAGTTTAAGGTAATATTGATGAAAATGTTTTTTTTCAGACAAGACATTGTTTAAGGTCCTATCGGTCGACAGCAGATATAGCAACGTGCAGAGCTGCAGGCGGAACTCACCCCACTCGGAACGATGGACTAATCACAAGTAGGGCTGGAGGCACACTTGTATTTCCAATTATGTAGTTAGTGTTTATATACCTCCTATATGCCACACGGACTCTCCCGCCCGCTGTGGCTACTTGCCAATTTATTATGTCACTGTCACTGAATTAACACTCCCTCAAATTGTTCGATGTTGTAGATCTTGGTAGCAGTTAGCCACAATGACATCTACATCAGCTTGCTTCTACGACCTCCGTAATTCGTCGGAATAACTCACCGGCATTTACCGTCAAGCAACACTGTGGCCCTGTTTCATGTGCCGTTAGCGACTGACAGTGACGATGCTGACACTTCTACTCAAGTCGTCGTCGCGCCGGTCTATTTTGCCTGCGCGCGATACTGTGGGCGTTATTATTTTCTCGTTTTTATCACCTGGCTCCCTTGATCTCGATAATACCGTAAACTACATGATCTTTGTCGCTGTCGCTGTCACTATTTTCACGTTCTTCTCGGCACAGAAGTACTAGTAGAACCCACACCCGCACGGGTATGCCCACGACCACTACTACGTCACATACATAGGCTGTGCGACTCCTAACATCCTTCATCCCCAATGTGCTTTGCGGATGATCTTACCATGTATATTTGGAGCCTTTTTCTGACTGATAAGGCTTTGACGTCACACTCGACAAGCAATATGTGCGTCAAACTCAGACGACACAGGAAACGCTTCCAACATACGAGAACTGCCCCATCGAACCGTGCGCATTTCTGCATTTTGGTTTCTTATTGTTTCTTATTTTTTTTATAACTTTTAATAACTCTGAGTACAGCCGATCACCGTAACGCAATCCACACCACCACGCATGAGTCAAGCCTTGCACGCTAATTACCTTTGCAAACGATGCACCAATCCACAGACAACACAACAACAACCACGGCCCTGATACGTGCAACCTGTATGTTTCTAATCCTCTGTTCTTTTCTTTCTTTCTTTTTTGACTACTGGACCCGCACCGCATGCGAGATGAGCTCCACGTACGACGTGTCCCCGTGCAATGATTAATAGAGGGACGCTCCTCATTCCGCCGATCATTTCTTTTGTAATCGGCGCTGTGTGCCTGGTAGACCCATCGTGTGAGGGATCTTTAGCGCTCGACTAGCCCTTTCTTTATATTATAACTTATCTTGCCCTATTATTGAAGCATACAAGTGGCTCCAGGCTTGTTTCGTTGATGGCTTATATTAGTCACTCGTGTCCTCCGTCTTCCGTTACCTTTCACCACTTCCACCAAAGTACTTAGTGAGGTGATCGGGTATATTTATCCCGCGCGTCATTTCACGCTCTCGGATTATTACTTCAATGGCATCTTCAATAAAATATTATCTACTCTTTGCCTCGAATCCGAGCGTTGCCGCGTTACCAGTCAGCACTCAATCGGCACATTTGGCTTGTAACTGATGGTTAGAGCCCATTTTATGCCTGATTTGTACAGTATATCAATCCTGCTGAGCAGTCACCTCTTAGTATGATAGGGGTAAGTAACCCGCCTGTTGTTCCCGCATAGTGGAGCTCATAACGTGGTAACTTAGTTTCTGTCGGTCGGAAGTCACATCACGCGGAACGACCCGGACTTCTCAGCGTAGGGCTAGAGATGATGGGCGTCAAGGGCTCTTCTTGATAGATTGTGCCCCTGCCGTTAGAATTTGGTATGCGTAATTAGTAGAATTGCTCGCACGGAAATCGCTGCCGTTACTGGTACATACTTGGTTCCAGAAATGCTCTGTATTGTAGTTACCTCATCCGTTTGCTGCGAGAACTTTGCTCTACGCTGCACCCGATCAGCCCGTCCTCCTAGCAGAGCCAAAGTTTCAACATGTGCTAGACCACAACGTACTTGTACATCTGAATTGCACAGTCGGAACCGCTTGCTTGCTCTGGAAAAAAACAAACAAACAAATAGAATTCCGTGCCGTATCGGCTCGAACGAGCTTATGACTTTATGGATGGGACCTGCAGTCCTTTGTTGCTTGACAAACGCAACTCACAGGCACGATGTACCACACCATACACGACCTCAGCGCTAGAGGTAGACTGCACCGAACTACAACTCACGTTCAAATCAATGCTCTCCCACTCAGCATACGGATTTCTGGACAGACTCCATGTGCACACGCATGACAACCCCTTCTGGACACCCACGTCTATGCACGAGAGCCGCCCCAAACACGTCCAGGAACAGCTTACCCAAGACGCCCACCACCACATATGACGCCGTACGGACAACGTGCATGCTGGGCTACCGTCGCTGTCACGTACGACAACAGCCCCATGCACCACCGTTGTTACATCCACCCTTACACCCACACTCCTCTATATCACACAAGGGCTCGCCACCTGCGTGCACCACTTCCACTGCACCCAGGACCAAACGATACGTAGGCTGCTACACTTACCACTACGCGCACATAGAATCCCACGGTTGCCCCCTCCCTTCAACATGGTATGAACTGGCCCCCCTCGCACACAACAATACAAGCTACCGTCCCCTCACACATATGGCCACTCTCTCGTGTGAGTCACCATCCCCTTCACAAACCACTACTTTCTTGAGTAGACCATCACTTCTTCTGCCCGTTGTACAAACCGGCGCCGCCTCCAACAAACCATAATCATCTTCGGACAAACTGTCCCCCTCCGCACAAATCATCATCATCACCCATCGAACATACTACTATGCCGCTCGCATATATATACAATATCTTCATCCGTAGTATTTACATTGTTAACATACCTTCTTTCATGCACTTCAAGGACTTTGGACCTTTGTTCCAGGTCCTTGCCAGCCACCCCCTGTCCTGTGTGCGTCATGTGCGATCAACATTCAGCCGACGTGGCATCGGCAATACACATTACAACCTTGCGAACTTTTCAATGGCACTCGAACAAAAGGTATAAAAGCCAAGGAAATCGAGAAGAAGACAGAGAAGGCTCGGGACGCACATAAGAGGCCCAAGGCCAGACTACCCAAGTCTAATCATCGTCTAGGGAAAGTCAGATTCAAGAAAACGGACGTACGCGTACCGTGAAATGCCCTAATATTCCAAGGAACCTGAAAATTGGGAAGGGGCGCTGAAGGACGCTGATGCTAACAGGTGCGAGGCAGAGAGAGGACGAGAGATAGGCGAGATAAATGCGGGCGATAGAGTTGATAATGGCAATGGCAATGGCAATGGCAATGTGGAGGTGAAGGGGCTACACTATACGCAACCTTAGCAGCGGTACGAAGCGTACTACACAGGAGATGCTAACCGGGAAGCACCAGCACGACGATCACATTAAGATCACCCAAGTATGACTTGCCCGTGTTAGTCGTACCACCTAACAACCATTTCCAACACACTAGGAGACCTGCAAGACCACGACGGTGACGTTGAAAATGGGACCTAAGAGTTAGTCGAATGCGGCAGTGATAGGAGATACGCACTGAGGGTATATTATCTGACGCAAACACAGCGAGACTGGCCAACATGGCGAGAGCATTTCTGAGACCAACGATGTAGGGGGGGCATAGGTAGTCTCTATACTGTACGCACGAGTTCCAAGGAACGCACGCAGATAGGGTGGGAGGCAGGCCCAGAGACGCAATGAGCCATTCGAAAGCAACCATGCAACGTCCGAGGTTAAGCGCAAGTGGGCCAATGGAGACGCACGTGTGCTCGGTGGAGGGATTAATGTCAGTACTAGCGGGGTCGAGAAAGTGAAGTTAGTTTGCACTCGCAGTCATACTGACGGTCTGGCTTACCGGGTTATACGTCTTCCCAATTCCCATGAGTCTAGCTCCCGCGTGATAGAATTCACGAGTCTCAGTAATCACCGCGATGTCGAAACGCTCCACTGGAAGGGTACCATGCCAGCTGGTCCTGATAGCGCAAAAGTGCCATTTCTCTTCGCTCTGCTTGCTTTAGCACGTGGGTTTCTAAGAACCAATTGTTCATTGCCGCCGCTGACCATTTTGCACGATCGATGTAGACCAGCTGAAAAACGTTCATGACGGATAGGAATGTTACGAATGTGGCGTTGTGGTCGTATTTTGCGTGCTTGGAAACCGAGACCGACAAGATTCCCTCTTTCCCTTAAGCTAAGTGAGAGCGATTCCTTGACGTCGTCTAGACGCTCCACCCTTGTTGCGCTCACTAGTCACGTAAGCTGCAGGAGGCACTTAGCCCCCCACTCTTTGTGCGAACTAAGCTTACTCTAAACAACGCTACTTTATCTTATCTTATCTCGTCGCACCTTGGGTCGTCGATGGTACTTAAAGTACCACAGTAGAACGTACTTGAAGAACTCTCTAGGCACTCTATTCTGAGGCTCGCTTCTGAAGAGCAGAGGCCACTGGTCTGGGTTGAAGACAAAAGGATCGCCTGGCCTGGGAGCTGGCTGCTGGCCCTGTGCGGGCAAACGAGCTCGGGGGAAGAGGATTCAAGAGGACCTGCAAGGGCCCTTGATCTGACTGGGACGGGTAGGGGCGGTTAGCGGGTCCACTTGTTTGTCCTTCTGTTGTTTGGCTCATCCTCTCTGTTGTGCCTCCCACTCTTGCTCCAGCACTCTCCGCGCCTGCTTTGGGTTGAACTCCGGGTGTTACGGGAGGATCTGTATCGGTCTGTTAAAACTATTCCCTTGTTGTGCGTTGACGAAAAAGTGCGATAGATAGCAATTCATCAGAACTATGCCAAAGAATGGCACCACAATTACCTGTACCCCTGCTATTCACCTTGGGTATCCAGAGGCTACCGGTTGTGAGGTCCATCTTGCGATGGTGGCAGGATCGAGTGTTTTTGGAAAGGCTATTGACTTGTTCGCCTGTGTGTGGGAAAAAGAGCGACCTCTGCGAGAGAGAGGCTAGTACCAGCGTGGTACTGCGAGTGCAACCCATGGTCAATCTGCTTTCCATGACTGATCTCCGCATCTCCTTACCCCGCACTCGTCCCGTTCGTCACTGAAGGATGCGGCATTGCAAACTGCTTCTAAACTGGCATAACATCATAGCAAAAAGGCCCAGTCGTTCATCTGACGTGACGCATTCTTTACGCACGTATCCACGACAGGTCTGAATGGTTCGAGGCTCTCGGGCGCGACTTCGGTGTACTGGATTAGACGAGGGGAGTGCCCAAACTACAGCGGAGCCCTGAAAGAAGGAAGGAAGAATGTCGCTCTCAAAAGCGGTCTATGCTCCTTGATGCCGAAGAAATATCACGACGAACATCGTGACCATCCTGCAGTACGGCCATACACGAAACTGCTCCATACACGGCCACTCCCTACACAAGACCACTGTCGCGTGCATTACCGCATGCACGGCCACGCCGCATCCAGGACCACATCGTATGCGCGACTGCCTCCAATACGACTGCTCCCTCGTACGATAATCATTGCATATACTACCATCGCTGTATGTACCAATCCCTATGCGACTACCCTCCACTGCTGTACGCACTGCGTGTACATCCACCACATATACCACCGCATCTAATCCAAGAGTTGCCCTTTACACTATCACTACCCCACACATAATCGATATAGTAGGTACAGCTTGTGACTGACCAACTCCCGGAGTAACCAATTCCGCGGTAACCTAGGAACAGTGTAATATCACCATGTTACCAGAAACAAACGACTGCAAGTCAATTCGATGAAGGTCCCACATCCGAATTTTGACAAATCTATTCGAGAGTGATGGATTGAGGAGTGTGAACAGATATTCAGCTTGGTTACTGAATTGATAACAGAGGTGCTGGAATCAGCAACCTGACACATTGTAACGCACGCTACACCCAAGTTATTCATTTACTATCTGAGTCAGATAGACCAACCACACCAAACATAACTTTAAACATCCCGGCCTCCCGCAAGTTGCGCGAAGATGGTTCCCTAACCTCGGCAATTTCTTCCCTAACTCTTGGATGCCAGATCGATAGCCATATTATGTCCAACACACCACCAGATTGAACAGCGCAGGCTGACTCTCGTTTCTGGTCTGCCGTTGATGATAAGCCCCAGATCATTATGATGGACAACACTAGCAGAACAATTGAGGTGGCAAGGCCGACGGAAACCTGGACAGCAAACGGCGAGTTGGTCGTGCCCAGAATGAGCCCAGATGACTTAGTGCTACAAAGTAAGATATATAATGGACGAACCGGTAAGATGTTGATCTAGTGCAGACATTCAGAACGTGGCAAAACGTAAATAGGTACTGAATTCATACATTAAAACGTGATCGAAGGGAAAACTTTGTGATAATAACTCCCGTCTCTTCTGCAGACTGGGGCTGGCTTGGACCAGATGTCGTAGACACACGCGAGTCTGACACAGACAGAAATCAAGGTGCGACTGCCATTGTATGGGACGACCCACCAGCCCATGCAATACTAGCGGCGACGGTGGCTATTGCATTTTCCAGGTCGGTGAGTAAGACCAGCGGTGTAGTAATTGCACTCTGGTTACTGGCAGCTATGTCCGGATACCAGTCTAACAACTTCATGATTCGTCTAGCACAACGATGGTTACCATCGTTACTTATGTCACATAATTTTCACTCACTCCTCTATTACAGAGATGTAGCAACCCGCACACACTGGTGACCCGCGAGTATTACGGACCTGGGTCATGGGTGTTATGGAGCTCACACCACCCTGAGTTGGAAAACACAACCAATCAAAAATGGTTAGATCTCATAAGCTACTAAATGGAAGTCCATATACCCAAGAAAACCATGTATGGTAGGTAACATTCTTTGCAGGCCAGAAATTCCATGGAGTCCAAATTGAGTTTCGAAGGGGAAGAGCAGGATTGACACTCAGAAGGGAATTTGTTTGAGCGTTAATGGTGGCATTTTGAGTATAGGTATGCAGAAGACATGTGAGCAATTGCATTGATATCGTTTCCTCCGTCTCAGGAGAAGCTAGGAGTCACTCAGCATAGAGAAATGGTATAAGGCATAATGACAAACAAACAGTGAACGTTGAGCCTTCATTTCCCTCTGAATCTTTGATGGGCGGCATGCTGATGAGCAACATTTGCTCTGGCTGAAAACATAACGTGCATTACAGACCATGAATGATGAATGGCACAACAATGACTATACTGGGATAAATATATCCTCGGCGGTGGTGTCCTCAGCGAATATCAATTGTTCAACGACATGTTGAGCTAGCAATATAAGCCTTCGATTGATTGATACGAACACTAACGTACCAAGAGGGAGGATGTATCGACCTCCCTCCCCAAGTGTTACGTTTCCCTGGCTCATCCAAGCATCATATCCAATTCCATCATCTGATGGCGCAACTGAGACGTTAGGTAACGACGAACAGTTTTCCCAGAAGGTAGTTGCATTGACTGTCGCATTTCCGATTCCTGAGGTATCATGGAAAATATCATAGACGGTTCTGCCGGATAAACCGAGTGCCGAGAGCTCTGAAAGTGACCCAACTGCCGATCCAATGGATATTGAATCACTACTTTCAAAACTAGCAAAGGATATTGAATGGTTGCTATCCAAACTATACAAATTCTCCTGGACAGATCCTCTCCATCCAGGAATCACGGCGCTGGTCGTCGTAACAGTGGCATTGAACATTTCGAGGTTTAGCAACGAGGATGAAGTAATGTGAAGAATTGCTACTCCGCAGAGATACAAGGAAATGAGAAGCACGCCGCCGGTCGCAGACGGCACTTCCTTTTGACCCCAGAAAGTGATTAGCGCAGCCCCGAGGCCTGTCCAAGCCACAAATTTGTCATGAATAGCAGTAAGAGTTTGGCATTGCAGCAAATTTCTGCGGAGGGCGAGTTGTTGGGTAGTCGGGACCATGGCTGCCTGATATATCTGAGAGGGACGGTAGTTATCATCCTCGTGATGCTGCTCGATAGCTGATACTACTGACTGTGAAGAATGCCTGAGTCGAAACAGTAAGTGCAACAGCTACTATATTGCTCTGGGTTCCCAGAGGCATTGCGATGCTATGTTCCAGCCGGTGACTCCACAGTGCGAGCAGGATGAGATGAAGTACGACAAGAACGATATGCAGTGCGTAGCACAGATGACGAACAGAGGGACCGGATGATTGGGTCGATTCGCTATTGTCTAAATACATCATGTTAGCATCTTCCATGAGACCTCTGCAATCTAAAGTGTGTTTAACCTCTCTTACCTGCGATATCTGGTGTCAACTTTCTGTATTCATGGACTGACAGGCTATCGGTAGAAGTAGCAGTAGGCAGGGTCTGAGATCGAGCAACCTTGTGATCCCCACCAGCGTGTGGTTCCCCTTCGCTAAGCATAGCGGTTTCGGGGGGATGTGAGTCGGTGTCCATGCGTCTAGGGTGCTGCTGTGTCCTTGTAAACTATGTCGGAGGGCATGAGTACTCGCTGAAAACCATCATGGACTGGGTCGACGACTGATCTGAGTTATCGCC
>JADGIP010000819.1:0-11138 GCA_016618355.2 Astraeus odoratus | reverse complement strand
ATACTTTACAAATGAATACTTGTCATCAAGGCAGGTCAGTAGTTTTGCATGAGGGTTGTCGTCGTGTTGGAGATCAGCAGCTACTATCCTGGCCAGCTGATGTATGTTGTTAGCGACACACTATCATTGTCGAAGAGAATATAAACTCTTACATGGTCAAAGGTAATGAACAATGGAAAGTCATTGTCAGTTAGTTCACTGAATTTTTGCGGGGTGCCTGGACGGCAGTCTAACGCATTCGTGGGGTCAATCATTGCAATCTCTTGCCCACCTAAACCTTGAGCTCTGCATGCTCTGAGCTCCTCCCGGGTACGTCCCGCCAAAGCTAAAGACTCCAGCAAATTGTTGAAAGATTCTTCCACTTTGGCGCGAAGAGCCCGGGACCTGGTGACAAACATCTGACGAGGTTTCGGATACCCAGTGGTTTTCTGCCAGGCTCTGTGGATTTCCAGCATCTTGTACAGCATCGCCGTAGTTTTCCTACGCAGGACAGCCATGTCAGTTCTCTTGTCATGCTATACATGGATTCCATACCCGGTACCACTGCTGCCGATAACGAAACAGGATGTCGTAGATTGGACGATCTCCCACTCGTCGGCACTGTGGACGAGATCAGTAATACAGGCAATTGATGTATGTTCACATACGTTAGCTGAAAAGATGGCTGTACCTCCTCGGAAATGAGGTCTGTTTCGAAAGTCAATATTCAGAACATGCATTGCAGCCGCACCCACAAACCATCCAGGTAGGCCTGGGCATGCATGGCATTAGAAAGGCATTATATTTAAGGGTGTACACGACAGCACTTTCGAGAACTTCACATATTTGTCAAGACTGACAGTGGTTCATTAAACAAGACATAATTGTAATGACAACAATGACCTACAGGGAAGGGGAATATACCTGCGGGCAGCGAGTTTTGTGAGTAAAGAACTCGAGCACGGCTGCACAGCATACACACTTGGCTGAGATCATCATCATTGAAAATAATGTGGGTTTCATCTTCATCAGGATCTGTTTGCCTCCTAGGAAAGGATGTAGGGATGTACGTGTTCGTGCCTGGAGCACGTTGCCTAAAGTTACACCTACACAAAATTAGCATCACACAGGTTCATTGGTTGGATTGACCTACCTCTCTCGATATTCCTTGCTTTTACTTAAATGATTGCTGAGACTTTCCCAAATATGATCAAGTTTCTTGTGCGTGACTATGCTATATATCTTGATCACTGCAATCGAAACAGTCAGAAAGCGACGCGCTCAAAATTCAGGTGCATACCCTGATGTTCTGTCTGAAGGACAATGAACCCACATTTGTTCAAAAATGAACCTACTCACCAGCCCATCGTCATCTGGTATGCAGTCGATTTGGTACTGAAAACTTAGTCGGTATTTGAGTTACTTTGCGCATGGAGCGAATACGTACGACTATTCTGAGGTTACTGAGTACCTCTGCTTGGTAAATAGGGATGCCATGCGACGGTCCATTAAGTCTCCTCTGATTGTTACCGGAAAAGCGTCCCTTCGAAAGTTGACTTGGAATAGTTCAGTCTACGTAGCCCCATCTCGCGTTTTAGATTGCTCACAAGATCTTGTTGACGACGAATTCGGCCCTCTCTTTATCAGATCGTTTGATTTCCTTCAAGTCCTTCGTAGCGCCGCTGGATATGATAACATCCCATTGGCCAAAACCCTCCACGTTATCAACTTGGAGTGCTGCTTTGAGTGGTTGCAGACGCGGATAGATTTCCGGCATAGAAGGCGATTGGTCTACGTCTGTATGGACTTCTGGGGCACGATGAACAGTTTGCCTTTGTGATCCAAGATGAAAAGAATCATTGCCGCTGAAGTAAGCGTCTCGCACGAAGTCAGCGAGATCGGGCTCAGAGAGCAAGTCGAAGTAGAACTGTAAGTAGCAAAAGTGAGCTACGAGACCATAGAGGCAACTGGTTGTAACACACGCATAAAATGTTATTCAAGGTGCGTAAGATTCCAGCCGCAAGTTGTCCAGCTTCGTCAGCATTAGAAGGGATAACAACGCCAAGATTATTCAAGGGAACTTCGTTAACTTTTGGGAAAAAGGTCTTTCTCTTTGCTTTCGAGGATTTCTGGGGTCGGGCATTAATGGCGGCGAGTAGAACAGAAAGTGCAGGCCAAGCATCCATGACATAGCGCTTATACTGGCCAACAAGTCGCGAGCCATCCTCGGTGAATGAGTTCGGGGGAAGTACAAGGAAGAGTGTCGAAAATTGTATGAGAAGACATCTGACGAAGGATGTGCAAAGATCAGCGGGATTGGTGGGAAATGCATTCATGATCTTGTTGCGCATAGTTGAGTATTCGGGAAATACTGCGTCTGCGTTTAGACACAGGTGCCAGCCTTGTTCCACGCAGTGACTCACCAGTACAGATGTATGCAAAACGGTTCGGAACGGAAAGAAGCAGGGTCACAAGTTGTTCGATACATACCTCCGCAGCAGCCAATACGGCGCTGAGGTGAGTCATCGCATCCCCAAGTCCATTCTCTGTTTGGAGTAGATGGTCCTGGAAATAGCTGAGATCTAAGTTGGTACTCATTGCTGGTAGCATGCAGTGAAGCGATAACACGGGTTGAGGAGGAGCCACAGCTGCCAGAAGAGCGAGCTTTTAAAACGCTATGTCGGCGCACGACCTGTGCTGTGAGAACGCTCATAATACATATCGATACGGATTACGCCCACCGTTCTTTAGATATGGATATCGAACAGGGGTCGTGGATTAGGGTGAGAAGTCCACCATCGGGAGCTTGTTCCAAAAGAGACGAACGCGAATCATCCTCACCTACCTACTGGCAAACACGAGTCATGCACGTTGGCAGTCTGAATCTGAAACCCATTCGTTGTGTCATGCAAGTTGAATACTTACTCTCATGCACCCACAAAGCCAAAGATGAAACCATGATAAATGAACTGCCTGTGGATAGCGAGCGGGGCAGCCAGCCGGAGGTCGCCTTGCTTGCTATCGCCTTGCTTGCTTGCCAAGGATTCTCCGTTCGAAATTCGTGGGTACGACCAACTGGGGAACCGCTTTCCTTTTTTGCCTTTCAGCCCCGCTTCTTCTCTTTTCGTATTGCACTGCTGCCGGCCGGCTGGACACTGTACTATATGCAAGCGTGTGCGGAGTAGTAGAGATAAGCCACTAGCGGCAATAAGCGGCGCTCTAACGAATACCGGACAACAAGGCCACGTTGACGGCAACAGTCGTCTCACATATCTAAAGTCTCCAGTCAGAAAGCCAAAGTTATATTGTCTAAACCCCCTATCTCAGTCTTGCATCGTTACCGCTCATCTTCTATCGTCGTGCTTACTAAGCTTACTCTTTGCCACTCTCGTCCTCAGCCCTTTTCCTTTGAACTCGATACTTGCAAATATCGAGCTTTCTGTCCGACGTAGGTCCAATTGCCGACCGTACCCGAAAAGGCCTTTGAAACGGTCCTGTAGCCACGTAGGACGAGTACAAGACCGCAATCCACATGGGTAAGCTACAGCAATCCAGATCGTCATGCCAAGGGCATTCATAGCACATCGGTAATAGTGAGGCGAGTAGATGAATGTCGGTGACAATCAAGTGGTTCCTGCAGCTATATAAGATCTTCGCACTCGAGTTGATAACAGAAACAGTGGTCAGGGAATTGTAGCTTACGAATAGTGCACGCTTAATGGATTCGTCTAGCGGAAATATGACCATTCCAAGGATTAGTCCTTACATCGTTAGACCGTATCTCTTGATAACTAAACATGTCTCAAATTCAACGCTTTCCAACCCTAAATGTAAAATATTAAAGCAGACAGCATGAGAATAATGGACTGCGGGTGTAACCGGAAATTGGAATAAATAAACAGACGACAAGCGTGCGTTAGGACAACGAATAAGAAATTTTTAAAAAAACTGCAGCGTTAGCTACCTGACATCGCCACCCGCGCCAGTGGTACAGTAGTCAGTATCGTGACCATGTTTGTGGTGGTGGTGGGAAACCTGCAGTAGTTCTGGCCGTTGTCGTTGGCTGTAGCGATGGCGCAGTAGTTGTTAGCACACCTGCAGTGAGTGGTGCTTATAGCAGTAGTGGGCGACCCGTAGTAGTTGTTGACTACGGCTGGGTGTAGCCTGCTGATACATAATCCCTTTGTAAACACAATGTTTCGATGACTTTTGTCTCTCCGGGGTTGCTAAAGATGCGGGAGATATCCAATCAATGTCGAATTTCGGTAACATTATATCGAAATACGCAGACCATTGGAAGCGCCTGTCAACTTGGGTAATCGACATCTGCATATGGTAGTGGTGCAGTGGTCGACATCGTGTCTGTGGTGGTAACGGCGCGCTCATGGGCAATCTTCAATAATCATCGTTGGTTACGGTGGTGATGGGAAACTACGATAATCGTGGCCATTGCCATCGATCACGGTGAGCAGTGCAAGCTTCGGTCCTGCACTGATTCTTGTAAGAGCTGAAGATTTATCAGTTCCCGAAAAGATTGTCTGCTGGTCAATAGTTGGAGTCCTTGCATCTTGCCTCTGCGATGATTGGTGGGCAGAGCGGGTTCTTCGGGTCATTTTAGAAGAACCAGCCATGCTCACCATCGCCAGCTGCTTGAGATCGTCCATGGTGGTGTCATCACCAACATAAAGTCTCAAAGATGACGGCGACCCCACTGCACTTGCTCCCCTGAGACAAGGGGGTCAGCCAACAGCGTCCTCTCCTACAGCTGTGGTGTCGAGGGAGTGAAGTTATACACCTATTATCGCCACGAAAATATTCCTCTGAGTTGTGATACGGTACGCCACCAGCGCTTACCACCAAGAAGACGCTGGGCCACGCTGGGACATAGCTTCCTCGATGCCAGAGGACGTGAGTGCTATGGACATGCGATGGGCCAAGATAGCAAGTCGAAGAGTAGTACAGAGTGTGGAGATAAGTTCAGCGATGCTGTGGGTGAGTTGAACACTTTCAAAGTCTTTGTAGACATTTCACACGACCGGAAATGATGAAAGAAGAATCAAATATCGTCAGTAAATTGGCAGACAGGCTAAAAGACAGACAAGACGCACCTGGCAACCCTCACCCTGCAACATCCAAACCCACCCTCCACCGTAGAGTCAGAGTTAGGGAAGTAAACATGTCTGTGCCGTGCGTGTAGAGCATTACTCCCTCGGATTGATGCTTGCAGTATCAGCTATCACGTGGTCCAAAAGGAGGGAAGTGTTGATACGAACAAATGACAATTGAGGCGGCATATTTGAAGTGTCGTGCACTGGGGGCTTACACAAATTGAATTATCAGCAGGTGCATGACGGTCTTGTTGGAGAAAACATCTAGCTGATCAGTGATTACTGTGACAAGAGAACGTCTAGTTTGATGTGCATACAGCAAGTGTGATCCAATGCCATCTGCCGAGGTATAGTACCCAGCGAAGTGCACACCACAAACATCAGCTGGCTGTGGATCCAGCTAACACCGACACACAGGCCACCAGAAAGCTAGCAGTGCCCCTTTGTTCCGTCAGTATCACCGTTCACTGCGAGACGGACGTTGAGTTGGATCTCCGTAATACCACGGTAGAGCTGTAATGCCTACGAAATAACGGCCGTGTAGGCATGACGACGGAGTCAAATGAACAATGTCGCCGCGTGCTCACCCTACAGATCAGTAAGAGCCCTGGAGGGTATACTCGTGGTCATAACACGGGATGTTCCAGTCGATGGAGCTATACCGCCAACAGGGCTTCAACGAAATCCCGAGTCAACGACTAGAACCAAGCACATGACAAGGATACCCCGCCAGGCCCCAACACCCACGTGGTGAAGTCGATGCCCGTGTGGACACATGCTCGAATCAGATAAGCGTGCACACAGGACTGAAGTGACTGAACTCTGAGTATGCACGCCGAACACCTCTTCCAGGGAATCCAGCACAAGACGTATGGGTGACAGTGATTTGCCGTCCCTGGTTTCTCTCTGATGCGTATGTAAGCCGTGCCAAGTGTTGTGGTGTGCAACAACAAATATGTGCCAGCTGGCGCCGCTCATCGGGGTCTGCACGGCGGCTCTGGCCCTGGATGGTCATCTGTTAAGCCCAAAGCCAAAGTGCGGAACTCACGAAACCTGTCCCTAAGCCTTTCCTAACTCGAGCTTCATGTATGTACACAAAACGCCACCCTCCGAGGACATGCCGAAAATCAGCCGCGGGGCAGGCAGGACGCCATTGAATGATGCTATAACGCTTTGACTAAGGGGGTAGTCCGAGTCGGAGATCACGAACACATGTACCATACTGTGGCTCATCCCTTCCTTTTCATAGAAAGAGGTGCCTCGCCGCCACATTGCTGACAGTGGAGGCGAGACGGATCGGTGGACGCATATCTTAACGTGTAGATGGCACATCCGAGGACGATGACCTTCAGCGGAGGACAACCTGTCTGCCAAGGGTAAGAAGAAAAAGAATTTGAAGGCAAGGGTGGCCAGTAGACACGAGCGTGCAACCCTGCCTGTGAGCGCTCCCGCTAAGGAGTTTGGTAAACCTGGAATCAGGGTGTCTACAGCAATTGTTGGCCCTGTCGTATGGAGATCCCCAAGAAGGGAGCGCAGAATCGATGTGGTACGAAGCCGTGACTCGCCTCACTTGTCTACATGTAGATCCGACTGCTTACCTCGCTCGACACTGGATTTGCGCACATGAGGCGGTCCTGCGCCGCGATGAAAGAAGTCCCAAAGTTTGGGTATCGACTGAACGTGTCGTGATCGGCGGAGAAAAGGAAGGCCATGCTGCGAATCCGGCGAGGGAACAGATTGGAACACAAGTTGGTAGGGTACTGAGACGAGGGGACAGCGGAACCAATTCGAGCTGCGGTTGGTCGTCTGCATGGGTCATGCCCGTACATGAATGTTTCGCAGCAGTAATAATTTGGTGGTATAGCAAGCCTCATCAATTGGTTAGACACATACCAACTCCGAGGACTTGTCCTTTCTGTGTATGCAGTACATACAGCTCTCGGACGGGCTCGGGGACATGGAAGGGCCAGCATTACTCAGTTATTGTATGAAAATTGCATGAAAATAAGCGCAGAGGGCGGCCGAGAGGCACCCGAATACTATCGGCGGTGCAATATAGAGACAATCCCGCCGGCTCACAGGAAGGTAAAATGAACGAATCCTGTGTATATATGTACCGCCTTGCGAGGGACGCCCGACATACAGCTGGTATGACATTAGACCGTTCATTGGCCGGTCGTGACGTGGATTGACAGGCATTATGGTCCCTACAGCAATGATATTCGCCATACCGTCCGGCGATGTGCATGAAGCGAGAAGAATACAGCGCCAGGAACACGTGGTCGGTGTACCATTCTAATAACGTCGGAGTGTGGAGCCGGGTCATCCGCGACACCTGCTTCCGCAAAATTGACAGTTATGACCGGTGATATCACTTACAGACGCAGAGTGCCTTTTTTTTTCCTTTCACGTGTCCAACGCGCAAATACGTGGCGCCGGCCGATCCAACATTTCGACCGGTCATGGTGCCGTATGCAGCCCCTGTACATATACCCATGTCGAATGTCACGAATGAAGCTGTAATCAACAGACTGGTGGTGGTGACACCCTCTCGGTTATACGGACAGGGTTGACAAAGTTTCCTAGAAAAGGAGCACATGCAGACATCTGATAAAGCGTCCCCGAAGACAGGTGTATATACAGCAACGACAGCAGCTGCATTCGGGTGCGACCCGTGGAGCATGGATGTATAATAAATACAGTTTGCACGGATATGGTGGGTGCGATCATCACGCTCGTCTTGGCCGTGTTCGCACGTCAGTAGATACGCATATGTATATGTCCTGTGGAGAGGATCGGGAGCCGGATATGGCCCTGCAGGCACTGTAGTATGGTATCACCGCCGGTTCGAAGAAGCTCAAGAGTTTTAACGACAATTGCACCATGGTGCGAATGCCATTCGGCCATGGTGGAGTCGACGTGACTCAGTTGCCGCGAGTCTGAAGAATGGAAGCACGACCGGCTGGCTTCGATGCGGAACACGGCCACACCTCCGCGGCAGCTTTTCGTATCGCCTAGTCACGAGTGTCTCCTATACTCTCCACCGATGCAGTACCCGTTGCTGAAGATTTGTCACCATAACAACAGCAGCATTTGTTGGTCGTACGACTAATTATTATATATAAGTCTGTACACGCATAAAGCGAAAATCTCAAAACATGCGAGCAGATCGCGGGAAATGGCGGACCGGTGGTATCATGCATCGTTTCATGACAGCTACGTATGTGGGAGTCGGGACGGGACAGCAGCGTAGCACAGCAAGTCGAGAACCCAGATGATGAGATCTCCCCCCCATGTGGATGGTACTACTGCAAGGACAGAAATCAATGATGAGCCAAAACGATGTCGCCCGATGGAACACAATGGAATATCATACTATCATGATACTGGCCATCACAATGGGGGTGGACAGGGTCGTCTACGAGCGCTGTTCGAAGAGAAGCTCTGATGTGGTGGCGGCCGCACCCCCGGCCTGAGTCGACTGCAAATTGCCTGTTCAAACCGAGTCGGCAAATGTTTCAGCCACGATATAATATGGGTATGATGCCATGCCGAGGGCTATTATTGTTGTCGTTGTTCGTCTTGGAACGCAGTGTCATATTGATAGCAATGGGCGACTTGACAGGACCAATTGATGGAGAATTTCACGACTTGCCGGACCGGTAATAATGGCCAACTTGTCGCCCCTTGCACGTTCCGTCGGCGACAAACATCTTATAGCGTCGGCGTCGATCATCGCTCCGGAGAACGTTGTGTGGAAAAAAAAAAGGCAGTGCACAGACACACTGTCCATGGCGACGGCGGGGAAGTCCAGGAGACTGCCCACACTGCCACTCGCATGCGAGATGGGATCGGCATGAGCTCGCCGTAAAAACCGTCTGCCGTACTCGTCTTGTAATGGATTACTGCTATTCATTCATTCATTACCGTGGCGACCCGGCTTCGCAAATGGAACGTTCGCTTATATAGACTAGCACGTCCTCCTCCTCCCCCTCCGCCCTCCTCTCCAGTCTTCCCCAATATTCCTTCCTCACCGCACATGTCGACGAGCTGTCTCTCCTCGGGCTACTCTGCCTTGTTCACCTGGGGCCTCCTCCAGGAACAGGCCATGCCGCCCCCGTCCCCACCCGTCCTCGACATCTCCCCCAAGAACAGCATCCCTGCTCCAGCCGCAGACGACGTTGCCTCTGCCTACTACTTCACTCTCCAGACGGCAAGACGGGACAGCGTAGGGCCGCGCTCGTTCCTCTATCTCGATCTCGCCGATCGCCGTCACACCCGTGCTACCCATGGCTCCAGGAAGTCCGTTGCTGTCCAGACACACCACAGACGGAAGCCGTCCGCCGCGTCCCGCTCGACCAGCTGGACGTTCTGCACGTCCGAGCGTAGCCCAGACTGTCTGTCGTGCGTATCCCTCTCTCCTATCATCGCATCTGTTGTCCTGATCTGGAAGCACACAGAGGGCACATGTTGTTTACCCCTGCACGCGTGCCTCCAGTACCGTCTCTTCCTGCCCACCCCCCGATCCCTCCCCCAGCGCTTGTATTGCCACACGCAGCTTCGTCCCGCAGGCCGTCGCGGGAGTCGCTGCGCAATCTGCCCTCGCCTAAGCCAGCTCCGTCCACGACGTTGCCCGATCCGCCCGCTGCGGTTGCCCCATCTCGATCGCCTTCCACTAGGTCCGCATCGCTGGCCGTCTCGCCTGCTCCACTGGCCTCGCGATCACGGCCGGTCTCTCCCGCGCAGCCGGGCTCGCAGGGCCAGAAACAGCCGCAGCCGCGTCTCTCGCTGCTGACCTCGAACGCCACCTCGCATTCCACGACCAAGTCCAAGTCCAAGTCCTTGCACCGCCGGAACCACGTCATCTCGCGCTCGGCCCCCGAATGCGAGCTCGACGCCTCCCTGCTCTCGCCGCCCCCGTTCTCCCCTCGCTCTCCCCGCTTCCCGACGAGTCCCACTGCGTTCTCGCCCAACGCGGAGTCGACGCGCTCGGGAACGGGCCACATGCGCACGCGCAGCATGTCGTTTGCGGCGCGCTCGGAGAGCATAACCTCCTCTGCGAAGAAGCGGAGTAGGATGGACGCGCTGGCGTGTCTGGAGGGCCGGGTGAAGCGCGGCAGGCGGATCTCGCGGAGGACGGGGCCGAGGGGGCGCAACTTCATGAGCATGAGCGACGACGAGGACGTCGACGCCGACGCTGAGATGCCCCCGACGCCCAGGATATGTGTCGAGGACGTGGGCTCCCTGGGCGACGTCGAGGACGAGGGGAACCCAGGCGCGCGCCAGTCGGCGGGGCGCTCCGGCCCCCCTCCGTCTGCGCAACCGCCGCTCCACGTGCACCCCGATGTCCGCTCGCGCCCGTCGCCTGCGCGCTCTGCACCACCCCCCTCGACCCGCACAGCGTCACCGCCCTGGTCGTCGTCACCCGCCTCCGTGTCTGCGTCTGCACTGGCTGTGCCTTCTACGCCGCCTCTGGGCTCTTCCTCTTCCTCGTCCGCATCGCCATGCACACCCAGTTCGGCCAAGCCTCCGTCTTCGTCTCGCAGCCGCAAGCGCCGGAGCACCATCGGCTCGTGGCTGGCCCTGCGTAGCTTCATAGACCTGCGGGCCGACTCCGACGAGCGTGCGACGGGGCCGTCGTGGAACTGGAGCTTCATCGAGATCGGGGCGTGAGTGCCGGTGCTTGACTTTTCTTTTGCAGATTTGCGTGGCTGGTTGTACGATATAATATTCGTTTCGTATCTTTGCAGGACACACGGGATGCGTCCGCTATTGCTTCTTCGTGTGCATGATAGAATCTTTCTCGTTTATTTTAGAGATATCCACCTATATTGCTTAGTCGACCTTTCCAACATGCTTGAGATAATTTTTAGCTTTTTCGTATGCACTCCACTTTTTTTTTTTTCCTTCGACTCTTGTCCACCCTGTTCGAGTATAGATCTAATCATGGTAGTACCCCCCCACCTCTTGCACAGCACAAACGTACAGAACAGCATATAGATATATATAAAATGGCAATGTAGTATGTAGTACGTAAGTACGTAGTTCCGC
>JADGIP010000818.1:0-11157 GCA_016618355.2 Astraeus odoratus | reverse complement strand
TATTTAAGCCCTGTTCTTAGTGTACTCTGTCCTTCAGTTCAGATATCAACTAAGGTTCCTAACCAAAGTTCTCTGCTCTCACCCTGACCCTCTGAAGACTGAAACCTGCACAAGGACACAGCACAAGCTCTGTTGCTGAGGTCAATACAGTCTTGCCTTGACACCCTTCTGCTCCCCTGCACACTTCTGTCTTATCCCAGTTCCGGACTGGCCTTCGACCGGAACTCCTGTCCCTAGTACCTCTCGCTCATACCCTAACAATGAGGAGGAGAAATTTAGAGGAGTCATTTAGGGTGGGAAAGTTTCATTGAGTGTGAGAATTGTGATAAGAACAACATAACAACATGGCCACATACCAAATAAGGAATAATATAATTAAGGTGAAATCTAGAAGTGCTAGGAGTTTTACTGCCATATAAGGAAGTTGAGAAGTTTCATTAAATGTCAGAATTTTCGATAATAACAACACAGCCACATACCACACAAGGAAAGATAAAATCAGAAAGCACTAGGAAAGTGCTAGAGGTTTTAATTCCATATATATTATTACCAAATAAGGAAAGTTATAATCAATGTGAAATCTAGGAGGGTCATACATCCTTAGGTCAGTTTTTTGTTGAGAATTCCCACTGGTATTGCCCACCTATTCCTTAGGTCCCTTTATGCTTGGGATTTCCCACTGGCCCTCCTCCATCCTTAGGTCAGATTTCTGTTGGGAAGTTCCTTTTCTCTTGGGAAATCCCCCATGCTGTTTGGGCCATATTTGCATTGGGAATTCCTCAGCACTATATGACATCTGTTTAGGTGGAATAATCATTGTGATTTCCCATGTATGCTAGGGTCTATTTTTGCATGGGACATCCCACAGCCATATAGTCACAACCCCTGCCACTCCCTAGTAAGCTCTGGGAAATCCCAACATTTCCCTACCTCATAGGATAAAAAAAGTGCACAGTTTTACACAACAATAGGTAGGCTACAGGTGGGTGACTGGAGTGGCCCATCTGCTGCATGTCAGGCAATGTTGGCCCATCAAACTATTTCTCTCATAACCCATGGTGGGCCCAACTGACCCCTCAATTCTATCTAGGCCCTGCTATCCCATTTATTGTGGGCTGACCTGTCTTGATGCCCCTCATTTCAGCTCACCAGTCCTCCCCTCCTATATATCATTGTTGGCTCACATGTCCCCCACATTCCATCTGGGCCAGGCTGTCTGTAGCATGCAGGGCCACCCTGTCTGATTTCTGCTCACTTTCAGCCCATCTGACCCTCCATTGCCTTCACTAAAGGTCAGCCCACCAGACCTATTTCTCATATGGGCTGATGTTGGTTAACATGTCTTGGACATAACAGTGTCATATTGGTTACTATACCTCTAACAGGTAAACTACCTGAATGGGGTCCTGATCAACATAATAAACTCTGCCATAGCATATATAGCTAAATGACCATGTTAGACCTGATAATGCATGCAAGACAGGAAGTTCTGATTAAGACAATAAAGTTAGTCATTCCATCTATGATTTGTTATAGCAGATCATATAGTGCCATTTAGACATAATACTATCTGTACTGTCATCCCTAGCAGTCAATATATTCATATATCTAAGAGACCATCAGAATGACACTGTTGTTTGACAATGCATCAAGAACAATCAAACATAATGCCTTGTCTAACTCTCCCCAATTTCATGATGCTAGATAAGCTTTGTGCCTTTTTGTCATAACCATGTCAAACCCTGGGCAATATCCCACCTCCAGTCCTAATGTTCCACCTCCACCTCTTGATCTCCCACCTCATGATATCCCCCCTCCACCTCAGTCCTCTGCCCCATTTTCTGGTCTTGTCTCACCTTTTATTCCTGTCCTGTGCTGAAACTGTGCACATCTGTACTTTCCATTTGTTATATATTCTGTCTTCTGGTTATTCTGATATTCTGTCTCCATTCCTTTGCTTACTCAGTACATTGTTCACCTTGAACTGCCTTGACCTTTATTAATACTTTCAGTCATCTTGTGGTAGTGCTCCTTACCAGAACCTGGACTACTATACTTCCATTCCATATATAAACCTTTAGTTATTCTGTCTTGCAGATTAGTTTGAATATCAACTTTGATCTTGGTTCTAAGTTCTGGGTCTTTGATCAGTCTTCATGTCCAGACCCTGTACTAGGTTCAATTTACATAAGGTGACAGTGGATGGCACTGCCACTGAGCCTGAAACCTAACTCTCCCTGTGTTCCTGTCTCTGACCCCCATCCACCCAGAACCTGGACCAGAACTGGAACTGGGAAGTTAACACTTTGCAGGTTCCTACATCACAGTATCCATACTTACATTTTTCTTCACTGCTTTGGGTGCCTTGTAAATTTTTGTATGTACAAAAACTGTATAGTAGTTACTAGACTAAACAGAATTCTCTTTCATTGGTTCAGACATGTGCTCATATGTTTTGCATGTGTTCATACAGTTCCCAGATACTTGCTTGCATAACCAGATGTTTTCTCTTGAAGGCAGATGTTCTTTGCACATGTCCAGATATATCAGCTTGTGCTCTGGTGAGTTTGCATGTACCCAGATGTGCCTCCAAGTTACTCTTGTGCAAGCCCTCTATGGAGACATCTTGTTTTCAGATTTGTCTGCACATGCTTGACAAGTCTCATATGTTTCTCAGTTTGTTCTTACCAGACCTAATTAGCCCTTTCATAGCTGCACACATGTATTACCACCTAGTGCCCTTTATGGTAACCACTTCAGCTTGCATTTTCCTCTCATGCAGTGGCACACATTTTGTGAAGTCACAAATGTGACATATGTAGCACCACAACTAGTCACAGCACCAAATTCATACCCTGTTCAATACAGTGCAATCATTATACATGATATTCAATGTACCTTGGGTCTACTGCAGTAGCACCTTCGCTGAAAATAGCTTGTCAGGAGCTATTACATCAGCAATAAAAGGTAACATACATAAGGAATATTGCATGATGATTTCCAGGATTATTGTTGACAAATCATCATGATAGCTGTGTAAAGCATGGTGGACAGCATTCCATACAGCTTTCTGAGCTCCAGATGCATGATACTGATTGATAGCCCACTTGAAGGCTGTCTGTGGCTCAGCTAAACCACACTGCCAGGTGAAGTATGCATATTCAAATATAAGAAGAAAATCTACTTTTTGTTGATGAGGGGTACAAAATAAACAACATGGAGCATACCAATGGCAAATTGAAAGATCATGGGGACATTAGAAGATGTGTCCAAGCCTACAAGCATTGAAGTGATGTTGTTTGTAAAGAGTAAATCATCCTGTGAAGTGAGATAGGCATAATTGATAAAAAGTGGAAGAAAATGAAATAGATTTAACCACCATCTGCAAAGGATTAGGCATGTGTATAGCCATGGAATTAAATCTGAACAGAAAAAATATTTTCAGGACAAACCAAAGGCTGATAATATATCAGCCTTGAATGAAGTGGACCACCAGAAATACAATGGACCCACAGACTATAGGAGAAAGTATTAAAGGTTTGTAATAGGACATGAAAAGAGAAAGCAAGTGCTGAACATACATCCTGTATAACAAAACCATAACCAGGAAATGGAGGTTAGTGAACACAGAATTAGAGGAAAAAGCACATCCTATGGAATAACACACTTGCTTTGAAGGTGACACAGCCACATTGGAAGAGAGCACAGTCAGAATCAAACCACCAGAACCTTGCATCCAATCACTCACTTCCTGTCAAGCCATCACCAGCAACATAGCAGTGAGCACAGTCAGAATCAATCCAACAGCACCTACAATCTGATCACTCACTTCCTGTCAAGCCAACACCAGCAGAGTGGCAGTAAGCACAATGACAATCAATCCACCAGCACCTGCCATCCAGTCACTCACTTCCTGTCAAGCCAAAACCAGCAAAGTGGGGGTGGGCACAGTGAATTTCAACCCAACAGCACCTGCATCCAATCACACACCAACTGTCAAGCCAATACCAGCAGAGTGGCAATGAGCACAGTCAGAATAAATCCACCAGACCAGCCATCCAATCACTCACAAACTGTCAAACCAACACCAGTAGTGTGGCAGTGAGTGCAGTAAACATCAATCCACCAGCACCTGCCATCCAATCACTCACATCCTGTCAAGCGAAGACCAGTGGAGTGACAATGAGCACAGTCAGAATCAATCCACCAATGCTTGCCATCCAGTCACTCACTAACTGTCAAGGCAACACCAGCAGAGTGGTAGTGAGCACAATCAGGATCAATCCACCAGCACCTGCCATCCAATCACTCACATCCTGTCAAGCCAACACCAGACAGTCAGAATCAATCCACCAGCACCTGCCATCCAATCACTCACATCCTGTCAAGTCAACAGCAGCAGAATGGCAGTAAGCACAGTCAGAATCAATTTACCAGTACCTGCCATCCAATCACTCACTTCCTGTCAAGCCAACACCAGCAGAGTGTGAGTGAGCACAGTCAGAATCAATCCACCAGCAGCTGTCATTCAATCACTCACTCCCTGTCAATACAACAGCAGCAGAGTCGCAGTGAGCACAGTAAGAATAAGTCCACCAGTACCTGCTTTCCAATCACTCACTTCCTGTGAAGGCAACACCAGCAGAGCACAGTCAGAATCAATCCACCAGCACCTGCCATCCAATCACTCACATTCTGTCAAGCCAACACCAGCAGAGTGGCAGTGAGCACCATGAGATTCAACCCAGCAGCACATGCCATCCAATCACTCACAAACTGTGAACAAAACACCAGCAGAGAGTGGGAGTGAGCACTGTCAGAATCAATTCACCAGCACCTCCTATCCAATCACCCACTTCCTGTCAAACCAACACCAGCAGAGTTGGTGTGAGCATAGTCAGAATCAATGCATCACCACCTGCCATCCCATCACTCACTTCCTGTGAAACCAACACCAGCAGAGTGGCAAGGAGCACAGTCAGAATCAATCCACCAACACCAGCCATCCAATCACTCACTCTCTGTCAAGCCAACACCAGCAGAGTGGCAGTGAGCACAATCAGGAACAATCCACCAGCACCTGCCATCCAATCACTCACTTCCTGTCAGGCCAACAACAGCAGAGTGGCAGTGAGCACAGTTAGAATCAATCCACCAACACTTGCCATCCAATCACTCACCAACTGTCAAACACACAACCAAAGAGTGACAATGAGCACAGCAAGAATCAAACTACCACCACCTGCCATCCAATCACTCACCAACTGTCAAGTCAATGCCAGCACAGTGGCAGTGAGCACAGTCAGAATCAAACCACCACCTGCCATTCAACCACTCACCAACTGTCAATACCAGCAGAGTGGCAGTGAGCACAGTCAGAAACAATACAATAACACCTGCCATCCAATCACTCACAAACTGTCAAGCCATCACCAGCAACATAGCAGTGAGCACAGCCAGAATCAATCCAACAGCACCTACAATCTGATCACTCACTTCCTGTGAATCCAACACCAGCAGAGTGGCAATGAGCACAGTCAGAATCAATCCACCAACACCTGCCATTCAATCATTCACTTTCTGTCCAGCAAACACCAGGTGAGTGGCAATGAGCACAGTCAGAATCAACCACAAGCCCCTGCCATCCAATCACTCACAAACTGTCAACACAACACCAGCAGGGTGGCAGTGAACACAATCAGAATCAAACCACCAGGACCAGCCATCCAATCACTGACTCTCTGTCAAGCCAACACCAGCAGAGTCAGAGTGAGCACAGTCAGAATCAATCCACTAGCACCAGCCATCCAATCACTCACAAACTGTCAAGGCAACACCAGCAGAGTGGGAGAGAGCACATTCAGGATCAATCCTCCAGCACTTGCCATCCAATCACTCACTCTCTGTCAAGCCAAACCAGCAGAATGGCAGTGAGCACAGTCAGAATCAATTCAAAAGCACCTACAATCTGATCACTCACTTCCTGTGAATTCAACACCACCAGAGTGGCAAGGAGCACAGTCAGAATCAATCCACCACCACCTGCCATGCAATCACTCACAAACTGTCAAGCCAAAACCAGCAGAGTGGAAGTGGGCACATTCAGAATCAATCCACCACCACCTACCATCCAATCACTCACTCTCTGTCAAGCCAACACCAACAGAGTGGGAGTGAGCACAGTCAGAATGAATCCACCAGCACCTGTGATCCAATCACCCACCCTCTGTCCAGCCAACACCAGTAGTGTGGCAGTGAGTGCAGTAAGAATCAATCCACCAGCACCTGCCATCCAGTCACTCACCAACTGTCAAGGCAACACCCACAGAGTGGCAGTGAGCACAGTCAGAATCAATCCACCAGCAGCTGCCATCCAATCACTCACTCTCTGTCAAGCCAACACCAGCAAAGTTGCAGTGAACACGCTTAGAACCAATCCACCAGCACCTGCCATCCAATCACTCACCAACTGTCAAGCCAACACCAGCAGAGGGGCAGTGAGCACAGCCAGAATCAATCCACCAGCACCTGCCATCCAATCACTCACTTCCTGTCAAGCCAACAACAGCAGAGTGGCAGTGAGAACCATGAGATTCAACCCAGCAGCACCAGCCATCTAATCACTCACTTTCTGTCAAGCCAACACAAGACAGTGACAATCAATCCACCAGCAGCTGCCATCCAATCACTCACTCTCTGTCAAGCCAACACCAGCAGAGTGGCAGTGAGCACCATGAGATTCAACCCAGCAACACCAGCCATCCAGTCACTCACTTCCTGTCAAGCCAATTCCAGCAGAATGGCAGTGGGAATCATCAGAATCAATCCACAAACACCTGCCATGCAATCACTCACTTTCTGTCAAGCCAACACCAGCAGAGTGGTAGCAAGCACTGTCAGAATCAATCCACCAGCACCTACCATCCAATCACTCACTCTCTGTCAAGCCAACACCAGCAGAGTGGCAGTGAGCACATTCAGAACCAATCCACCAGCACCTCTCATCCAGTCACTCACTTCCTGTGGATCCAACACCAGCAGAGTGGGAATGAGCACTGTCAGAATCAATCCACCAGCACCTGCGATCCAATCACTCACTCTCTGTCAAGCCAACACCAGCATTGTGGCAGTGAGCACAGCCTGAACCAATCCACCAGCACCTGCGATCCAATCACTCACAAACTGTCAAGCCAACACCAGCAGAGTGGCAATGAGCACAGTCAGAATCAAACTGCCAGCTCCTTCCATCCAATCACTCACTCTCTTTCAAGAGCAACACAAACAGAGTGATAGTGAACACAGTCAGAATCAATCCACCAGCACCTGCTATCCAACCACCCACATCCTGTTAAGGCCACACCAGCAGAGTGAGAGTGAGCATCAGATTCAATCCACCAGCACCTGCCATCCAATCACTCACAAACTGTCAAGCAACCACCAACAGATTTGCAGTGAGCACAGTTAGAATCAATCCACCAGCACCTGCCATCCAGTCACTCACAAACTGTCAAGCCAATACCAATAGAGTGGCAGTGAGCACAGTCAGAATCAACCCAACAGCACCTGCCATTCAATCACTCACCAACTGTCAAGCCAACACCAGCAGAGTAGTAGTGACCACAGTCAGCATCAATCCACTAGCACCTTGCATCCAATCACTCACTCTCTGTCAAGCCAACACCAGCAGAGTGACAGTATCCACAGTCAGAATCAAAACACCAGCATCTGCAATCCAATCACTTACTTGCTGTAAAACCAATTGCAGTAGAATAGTGAGTGCAGTTGCACTCATTTCAACACTATAACATCACCTATTAAATAGTTTAGCACCTAATATCTAAACCATTTTCCTACATGCATCTTCCAGTAATCCTCAATTTCTTTCACACACCTTTATGCTTGGCATCCAATACAATACATCCATTACCAATTCTTCCCTCCTAGGTGAATTTCTTGCATTTAGCAATCTCATTACTTCACTGTAAATCCCTATTGACCTCCATACCATCATTCAGCCAAGCATACTCACTGTTTTAATGCAAATTTGATGTTCATTGAGATATTGGTTTGCTGTGTTGAGATCAATAACCTCTGCAAGGCAATAGTATCCAGTGCATCTGAAGTGCACATGAGAAGCTTTGTGCATTGATCACCACTTTCTACTTCATTCAGTCCTTTCCATTTTCAGCATGCAACCTTACTATTATTTCTTTATCCCCATACTCACTTGTTAATGGTAGGTAGCTCTTTGGTGCATACTGGCATTGATGCAACTGCTTTGCAATACATTCCTGTTTATCAATCAGCAATATTTTCTCCACATCACCTGCTCTTGCTTTTGCTCCTTTCATGTCATGACCATCATCTCTAAGTTTCTCAAGTGCCAATAAATTCAAACAGTCTGCCTTTGTCAACAAAACAATCACTGGAACTTTATCCCCTTTCAATTTTTTACACACATCATGCAAATATAACTTACCACTGCCTGTATCACATTCATTGAAGAACCTCTCTTCTGCTGCTGTGATGGGTCTTTCATAAGCATCCATTGGTATGCAAAACCTGCAAGGGCACAAAGTCAGGTTGCTTACATATTAAAAGTATATTACCTTACCAGATTGCATGGATCCGTTTGTCCAGCTTTGGGGTGGAAGAACACTCCACTACAAACTCCTTCATTTTGTTGAATTCACCCCCAGATCCAGCTTCAAAGCCACAAGAGTCATGGAAGACGAAGCCTTTGTTGCTTCGAAACACCAACTCATTTCTAATATCATGACAACCCCTCTGATATCAATTATTAGTACTCAGTGTCCAACTCATCTCCCATCTCACCTCTAGAGAACCAGTGACAGTTGCGCCACTGATCTGATCAAGGGGCCATCGAGGTCAAGTAGTCTCTGTATAGCTGGTCATTAGACATACCTTGTTTCCTTCTCCATCAAATACTTCAGGCAGATCTGTGGTGTTGCATAGTCGCTGCAAGATGGTCGTCTTACCAGCATTTGCTCTTCCGATGACAAGGATCCGAAAACGGCCAATGCGATCAAACTGCTTTCTGATTCTTTTGGGATCCATCTGGTAGCTGTCAGTGACACCTGCAAGGGAAGTAGCCACTGCCGCAGTGTTGACATCAATCACCATATATATTGTCATTTTGATCCCATACCACTGCCAGCGCATTCGCATGTCGTTTTATTCTGCATGATAGTAGGTATTTCTGTTCCATTACATTCAGAATCTGTAGGAGCTCATAAGATCAGGATATGCCCAAAATGTCGAGTCAGTGCGTTTGTAAGAGAGCCGGCAAAGAGCTATGAATCACCATCCTGAGGAACAGCACACGTGTCTGGCGTGTGTAGCATGACTGACGTCTCGAGTGTGCTCGCAGAAGCAACTAAGCACAAAGGATGCAAGAAGTGTGGTTGATGCCTGGCTGACGATGGGTGTGATGAGAATGTATATCAGAGCGCTTATCTGCAGTGTGAGAATGGGCCAAATGGACGTCATCATATACATATCTGTTTGGATGCCTGGATGTGGGCGACACTGTTAGAATTCCGGCTCTGACTATGACGAAGGACCACGAATGAGGGAACCAGGTTCAAACACGATGAGGTACATCCAGGTATACTACGAGTATTTAAGTACTACAAGGTACAGTGTCTCAGTACAATATATCAATCGGCTTGTGAATGTTTGACATCGGCCTGATATTCTGACAGATACAGTATGAATGACTAACGTTGCAACATTGTATTCTCCCTGTCGGTTCTGCTGAATTGGAGCGAGTAAGAAAGGCATGTGATGGTGCTGCATGATAGTCCACCAATGGTTGGTGTCCCCAAAGAGACAAATTTGGTGGATGGATATCTACTGTTCTAGAATACGTATCACAATACAATGAGGTAGCAAACAAGAGTGTCAATGGTGATAGATCCATTGTCATTCGTAGAATGATGCAAGCATGGAAGTTGCAATTGATGGCTTGGCAATTACATTGCCACAGGTAAGGCAGGTAGGAGAAGTAGGGCACACGTAACTCTGCAATGCATAATGTACAGACCCAGTAGATGACAATCTACATACAGCCATACTGGAGGAACTACAGAGCATCCCCACCTGCTCTACCTTCCCTTATATAAACAGACCAGTAGCATATCTAACCCACTTCTATCAATGCTAACACCACATACATAAACAACAAGACAGCAAGGTAGCAATGTCTGGGTCCTCCAGTGCCAACAGGATCCTGCTCTCAATGTCATGTAATGGGTCTGCAGCCCCAGTCTGATGCTCTTCTGCATCAGGCAGCTCCCTGCACAGCCAGCAGTGCCTCTTCCACTCTCTGGGCTGTGAAGCTCAAGTAGGGAAGGGCCTAAAGATGGTATGACATTTAGACACCACTTACACATCAGTTATTTCACCATTTTGAGGGACTCTGAATACAATTCTGCAGTGAATTCATAATAAAATATTATGAATTACATTATGAGTGTCACAAATATTTAGTTATGAATGCTGTTAGAATTTGCCATACTAGTCTTTCTGTTGAAAAAATTGTAAATGCACCATAAGACAATTCACAATTTAATTTTTGATGGTTGTGAAGAAATTTTTCAATAAGATTATCTGCTGCAAAACATTCACATAAGGTCAAAATATATAATTAAAAAGTTGCTTTAGAGCAGCTTATAATATAATTTATACAAAAGAATTTTCAGATTGCCAAAAGTATATATTATGAGTCAGCCAGAATGCATGTGCAAGTATTAACCAGCAGCAAGCTCAGAATACATGGCAAAAGCAAATGGGTGATGAGTGAGCAACAAGTGGATGATGAATGTGTGATTAGTAGGATATGCATTGCCAACTGGCTAAGCACTAACTGCCCATTCAACCCTGCTTTCTCTCTGAATGAGGTTGCAGTTGCAGTATACAACATGTTAAGGTTCTATCAGGCAGCTGATAGATATGGCAACTGCGCAGGGAAGAGG
The DNA here is from genome assembly GCA_016618355.2 of Astraeus odoratus. Taxonomy (NCBI): domain Eukaryota; kingdom Fungi; phylum Basidiomycota; class Agaricomycetes; order Boletales; family Astraeaceae; genus Astraeus; species Astraeus odoratus. The sequence continues at coordinate 160 of JADGIP010000818.1, read as the reverse complement.
CAGAGGTCACATCACACAGAGAGCAAAGAATCGGACTGCTGTGGGCTGGATGGTGGGCATCGAGGACTCTCTTTCTCCTCTCTGCTAGTCTATTTGTGGCTATCTATCTACTGCTTATATACCTCCTGGATGACTCATATGCTGTGGCTGTCTCCTATTT